>CM021100.1:364608219-364649580 GCA_007115665.2 Sequoiadendron giganteum | reverse complement strand
TTCAACCCCCATCCCCCCCAAAATAGCTTTATTCATCATTACATAAAATTAGCGGCAATTTTTTGTACCAGAAGAATGCATGGGCTAGTGATTCAAATAGTGTTAGAATGATGTCGACAAGCTCTATGATGTGATGTCATTTTTGATGATTTTTGAGATGATAAAATTTTGACCCCAAATATGCATCTGGCCCTTCTGTTTAAGCAAAATTTTACCATGCATATCTTGAGCATATGACCTATCGAATCCATTCAAGTTGCATTGAGTTTTTTTCACAGTGCACTTCGATAAGGTACCAATTTATAAAGCATTTAAAGCACTTCAATTTTTGGTGAAAATCCACCTAGATCACTCCTCCCCATTAGAAAGATTTTGGACCTCCATGTTGATGGGTTTTTTGCACCTTCTCAACACAAACAAGATACAAGTATTATATCTCTTTTAAAAGGTAACTTCAACAACTAAGCTGTAGATATTGCCCCAAGCTCACTTGGGTGTTAGATGATGACAATTCTCGGAATAGTTCAATTGGTTGATGTGATTTGCTAGTAATCACAAAAGGAATTTATGGTTAGTTAAGCATGGAGGAAATTGGATCTACAAATGGAGTTTTATAAATTCTTGAAATGAAGAACAAATGCTCCAATTTTAGGATAGAAAATTGAAACTCCATCTTGGTCATTAGATTTGGCTTTACAATGATGCTGGAACTGTGTCTCAACTTCATATTTCAAAGAAAATTCAAAGGGAAAAAGGGGGTAAGAAGTTTCCTAAACCTGCAACTAATGTTGAATAGTAACAATGGAGGATGCTACAGTGGACATCCTTCCCAAAACTGAGTTCCACTTAACCAAGGATAACATACAGTCTCATAAAACTAGTGCATTATTCTAGGGTTTGCAAATTTTAAAACCATTCATTGACCATTAAAGCATGAATAAATATTGAACTTAAAGTGCACGATTGGTAACAAGCTCATACTAAATTTACAAAGAAATTTATTATCAAAAAACAACAAAAAGTATGAGCAAGGAAGAAATCAACACCATATAATTCCTCACCATTAAAGTACATCATAAACTAACTACTGAAAGCAACATAAAAATAGAAAAAAAGATAACAATCTAAGATTGAAATGAACCATTCACACATGTGAAGAAAACAAAATAATCCACCAAAACAATGATATTCTCATTAAATTTCTGTAGCATGCCTTTACACAACAACTCAATTTTCTCTCTAAAAATGAGACGAGAGCCCCTATTTATAGTTTTCCAAAAGAAAAATGAATAGAAAATATTAATTTTCATTATGTGGCTCAAATTCATTTTACATTAGGGTTCCACCTACCCCCAAAATATATGACAATATAAAAATACATCTTTGTCATTTTCCTATTTTTTCATCTAATGACCTTGGCATTGTAGCAATTTTGTCCTCTAGTGAATGACATCCCTTTGCAATCATACTGTTAAATATTCATCATCTATGATTGGTTTTCGTTCATTCTTCTAGAGAGTAGCATATTCCATGAACTTCGGGATCAGAGCCTGGAGCTTGTCCCATTCCATGGTATCATATTGGAGAAATCAGAAGCATATCCTCTTGAGTCTATCAATAATTTTCTCCTAGCTCTTAGTGCATTTTGAAGTGGTCTTGATGACTTGTTTAGATTGTGAGAAGGCCATAGCAACGAAGTCCATGAAGTCTAGCAATAGTGTTTTTGTAGTTCTCTACTCTATCTTCTTCTGGAAGAACCACTTGATCTTCTCTAGATCTATCTCTAGAGAAGGCATCTCATAATCAATCATCTTTTTTAGATAGTCCTCACTATCAGCATGAAGTTCTGCAACCCATTCACAATCGAGCTCCAGCTCATGCAAAGCCTTCTCTACAACTTCCTTTCTATAATCTAAAATTGTTTTCCATGTCCCCACTACCTAGTGATCATCTTTTATGAGCTCCAACTCTTTCTCTCATATTTTCTAAGCAAGCTTGAGAATTCTCTCAAGCTTAGGATATGTGATCCTGTATGGCTCACATAACCTATTGCATGTTCTTATCATTTCATCAATCTTCTTTTGTAACCTGACGAAACTTGTTGAATGCTAGGACAACATGGCAGATTCCCATGTCACCATTGTATATCACATGTTTGAACCAATCCATTGTGGCCTTAGTCCAGTTTCTCATTTTCTCCATTTTATGTAGCTCCTCCTTCGAGAGGAGAGAAAGTGTAGATGACTCAGTAGGAGCCTCTTCCTCTTCAGATGTCATTGTTGAATATAGGTATTGAGGTCTGCCACCTACACTTTTAGATCCTCTTTCATGGATTGGTCCTTATTCATCTGTTGCATTATTGTGGCCACAAATCCTTGGAATTCATCTATTTTCTATTCACAAGGGGCTAGGCTTAGATATATCATAGATATACTATAGCCTTGGTCTTGCACGACACCAGTATCTTTATCTACTATAGGGGTGGCAATCTACATCATTCATGATCCAAAAGAATCTATCATGATATGAGAATGGACCCTAGGATTCTTCTCTTTTCTCATCTTTGTTTTTACCCTAGCTAGGATTGCCTCAAGTCTAACCTTTTGATCAATGGCCACAGGACCTTTCTTTTGTAGCTATTGTTCTAACCAATCAGGCACTTTGGTTTGTTCCTTTGGTGATTCAACATCACCTTCCTCTTCTTTTTTATCTTGAAGTTGCTCTTCTTCATTTCCATGAGCCCTTTGATCAATCCTTTCTTCTTTATCCGAGTCTTCAATTTGCGCAATCTTCCCTTTATCAGACTCGCTAGAAGAAATATCCTCTTTAGTGACAATTTTTTTTTGGGGTGCCTTCTCTTCTTCATGCTCAAGCTCACCACAGTTCTCAGACTCGGGGCTCTCTCTCGGTACATCTTCTTCTTCCTTCTCTTTTTCTTTCTCTTCCTCCTTTTTAGGAGGAAATTTTTCTTAGACCAAGCCCTTATCTTGGCCAGTTAGTGGAGGCTCTTCAAGGATCTCCATATCCACATTGGTATCAGGTTTTCCCTCAGAGGTGTGTCCTTCAGGATTGGCCTTCTCACCTACATCCTTGAGCTGGGACAACTCCTCATCTAACTCCTAGTTTAATTTTTCTATTGTATATCACTGATCAAGAGCTTCAGTATCTTCCTCTACAGATTGTGACCTCTCCTCATTGGAAACCACCTTATCCAAATTCATCTACACATCAAATATGAAACCCTCATAATGATTAGTCTCAATAAATATATCACGTCTTACACACAGTATGTAATCCTCTTGTGTAGTAAATAGAGAATGTTCAAACATTTGTATCTCCTTCGACTCAATTTCATAACAAGAAAGATTATCTCCATTGAAAAAACATAGCTCAGTCACATTAACATATGTCTCAAGGTTCTAAAAACAAGACTTATCAACATCCACAAGTCCATTGTCCACATTCAAATCAAAGTATTCAAAAAATGCATCAACATCCCAAACAATTGTTTTGGTGTGGAGCCTAATCAGTCTCCAAGTGGGAGATTGTTGGTATTTGGTGACTGATCATTGTATACTGTACACTCTTCATGTATCTTTGCCCTGCTTTTTCACGGAATTACCGAAAAAGGGAAAAATCACCAAAAAGGGGAAAACCCCAACTTTGTATAACCCTAATCAGGAAGCTTCTAAAAAGCGGGTTATAAGGGGTTTGTAATAGAGTTACAGTAGCATAAGAAAATGTGATTATTCACGATATTGTAATAGGGTTTTACACTAGTTAATGAAATCATTGGATGGCTGCGGGTTGGTGGATGTAGCCCACATTGGGTGAACCACGTTAAATTCTCTGTGTTATTTTTCTGTGTGTTTTATTTCTGGTTTATTTGATAAAATCTGCATTTAGCTTTTAGATATCTACCATTGAAAACCTAACAACAATGTCTTCAACTACATGTTCATAAACAATATTGTCAGCACTCATCATGTTATCACACAAAAAGGCTTCAAGTGTGTGCTCATATGACTCAAAATCTTTGTTTGCAATAAATCCCTCATAGTAAGTGTTCAAAACATATTCACCATTGCAAGGAGTATGATACTCAACATTACCTCCTACTGCATCAACATGACTATCTAAAACATATTTCTCATGAGGAAAACTATGAGTTGCAGATCCAGAAAAAAAGATCCTCATATGTATCCATGTGATTGATGCAATAATATTATTCAAGTGCAAACTCATCAGAAAGAGTGTCATTAGTTGTACTAACATTTGTCTCTACATTTCTACCTTCATGTGCAGCTACATCTATGTTATCCTCATGCAAAAATTTAGTGATAACTTCAAAACCAAAAAAAGGAATGGAAGAAGGTGAAGAGTCAAATAAGAAAAAAGTTCCTTGTTCATCACTTACATTACCAACATATGCACACTCCTCATAATCAACTATTTTGAACTGATTCATTCAATAAATATATTATATGCATACCTTTTTCTTTGTTCATACTGCTGCAAAAATCAATAGAGTCACATTCTTCATTATGAAACTAAAATACATCATTTGTTTCTTCATTGCAGCTCCTTGTGAATAATCTCTCCAATTGAAATTCATTGAACTCCTTGTCATTTACTTCTAATACACCACCACTTTCAAGAGTATTCCCTAAATCAGAAAACTCCTTTGTCTCATCATCATGAAAGCTTGTATCAATTCTACACTCAACACTTGTAGAAGAGGCAAGACCAAGTGTACTATAGCACTGTTGATCAAACATTTCTTCTTCAAATAAGATATTCAATTCATATCCATTATCTTTTTCTTGTGTAAGAGGACTTGAAATTATATTATCTCTCACAACATCACATTCATTGTTTGAAAAAAAAAATTCAAGTCACCTTGGTTTTCAGCATCTAACCTTTCCATACAAGGCTCAAAAAATCTTATACCATCAGTACAATGTGAACTGAGATGATCATTCAAGGAGTACTCAAGAATATCATAGGTTTTCACAACATCACCATGCATTTGTGAGCTTTCAAAAATATTGGCATCATCATTATTGAAACACTTCCCACTTAAGGAAATCAATTCTACCACCTCTTCTTGAAAGGAATCATAGTCACTAGGGCTACAAATAGAATTGTAATCATCTTGATAACCCAGACAAGAATATTTTTCAGCTAGTTTCAAACTTCCATCTACAACAATATTATTCTCATCATGAAGACATGAAACTTTAGAATCAATATAATCTTCAGCTGTATATTCAAATTCCATAGAGGAGAAAATACTTTCAGTGTCATCCACATCATTGTAGGCTTGTTTTGATATGGAAAATTGACTCACCATTTTTGTACTCCTAGAGAAAATAGTAGAAACCTCACACACTTCATCATGATTTTTATGGCTGCAATCTTCATTTGGATATATTTTCTCCATGGGCTGATTAAAGACCAAATACTCACCACTAAATGATGCATTATCATTGTCTTCTACTATACTATCTAGATCTTTTTGATGAAATCTAGAAAAAGTACCATCACATAGACTATTCAGGAGATTACTTCCATATTTCTCTATCATTTTCTCAATCATTGAAATCCATTGATATATGCATTTTAGGCTAGGGGGATTCAAGTGAACTAGCATGGTACTTACTCCTAACTCACAATTCTCACAAAATAAATCAATGCAAAACGATTCATCAGGTCTTTCCGATTCTGGTATATCAAACATAAATTTTATGAATCTATCAAGAAATTCATATGGGGATTCATCTTCAAATCTTTCTATATCACACAATGCATCAATATATGACATGGGTTCAACCTTATTTTCAGATTTCTCTTCAAATTCTTCTTGGGTATGTAGATTTCTCTTGTTAGATGAGCATTCATTATTTAGTTAACCAAAAAGATCCATGAACATTATCTCAAGCTCTTGCCATGAACATATGGAATGCATTGGAAAACTAGAAAACCAACATTCAACAATACCTTCTAAATTTCTTACAAAAAACTTCACGATAGCATCCTCTTCTATTACTTGACAATCTTCCATTAAATCAAGAAAACCCTATACATGTTGTGATGCTAACTTTTCAAGATCTCCTCTAAGCTTAGGAAAATATTCATTAATTCTTCTTGGTCCTTGACATAATGTTGATAACCTTGCATTTTACTGAAGTCTAGAGGGTTATATCTTTCACTAGTGAATGCTCTTCTTTAAGGAAATGGCTATGTTTTAGGCATGACATTACAACTTGTAGAGGGAGAACTAGGACATCCATACATATTTGCAAGTAAAATTTAGTCCCTCTACAACTATCCAATTCTCAATATCCTTTTATTGTAGTGCCCAATTTCACTAAATAAGGGAACCAAAGTTTTCTAGGTCTTTCAAATAAGGTTTCCATACATAGATTTATTCCTCATGAAAACCAAAACCTAAAAAATACCTCGATATGTCGCAACTGTTGTAAATTTTCCTTCCTGACTAAAAATATTTGTAGATCTGCAACTTTCTTCACATCATCATGAGGTTCATTTGGCAGAGTCATAGCCTCTCTTCACAGAGGACTGAACTTCAAGCAATATGATTCTCTTTTAAAGATGCATTTCCTTCAGAGTTCTTTTCACTAGCAGAGCACCATAGATCATGAAACTTTTAAGTTCACTACAACAATTTCATTCTCTAGGTATGAATTCCAACAATATTTGAACCAAATCCTCAGAACAACAAATAATATGACTCTGTGATAGGACAATTTGCAATTGGAGATTCAAATTTCTTCCCTAGTACAGTCACCAATCTATTGGTTCCCAAATCTGCAATCAATTTGAATCTTAAAGGGGTTCCCTGCCTCATGATTAGATTCAAAGAGAGATTTGGCCAATGAATAGGAAATTGATATGAAACCTTTCTCCCCTACACTTAAGGCTCTACAAAACCCAAGAAGGTGACCCCAATAGTATAATTATAATCCTCTATGTTAGATTATCGAATATACTATAAAACAAATACCTTCCCTTTAATTGTTTAATAGACATGATACCTTAAATATCTAGCTAACCATTTTGGTAGTTTCTAACTTAAACATGAGATATATTATGCATTAAGCTCAATATATAGCCACACTGAAAAATGGAAATTAAAGTTGATTTTAAATTTATAGCTTCTCACAAACAATCTCAAGAAACTGTAACATCAGAATACCAGTGCCATATTCCAGGGTGGAGTCACCTAAATCATGTAATTTAAAATACATCACAACATATACCCTGTCATAGTTATGCCTACCACATGATGCCTTACACCACTAATACCCAAAACTCAACTAGTTATACTTAATAATCCTAGCACACAACTGCATAAACCTCTATTTATGATAATACAGTTTATTTCATTTTTGGATGACAATAATAACACTAAACAAACATTAAAGGAAAGACAAGAATAAAAATACCAAGAACCTTTGATTTATAATATTGATAATCTATGCAATATACACTATGGAAACAACCAGTTTAGAATATCTCATTATTTACATTCAAATATGGCTATGCCCTAAATGAATTCCCCATTACAAGATTCAGAAAACCCCAAAAAATGAAACAACCATTTATTTATTTTTAGACCTTGTTACAAAAGAGTTCCCATGAGACCAAACATTAAGCAACTCTTCCCCAAAATTGAAAATAAATTACATCTTAAGAGAAAGGAGAAAAAAATAGAGAAGCCGTAAATACAATCCACTGTTGAAACATAGCATCTCTTTGCACCCTTGATTCTACAATAGAATGGCATTTAGAAAATACCTCTTTACTCTTCATTTTCCCTCCTTATTTGCAACTGAAGTTTGTTGCACCCTTTTCAACTTGTAAATCTCATGAAAGTTTTTACCTACTTGTAAAAACATGTTTTCTTGGCTTCATTTTCACTTGCAAGTGTAAAAAATTACTTTTGGGTAAAAAAACCCACATACCCATGTGCCTTTTTCTTTCTGCAAGTAAAAACACTTTCCCAATATGTAAATATTTCACCACTGTCCTTTGAAACAGGATTTAAATCACACATTTCAATTACCTAGGCCCTTCAATTGAATCTGCAAATAGTTTGACCTTTTTTCAAACATTTGGTCTGCAACCCACCTTCTTTATACTTTGATCCTCACAAATTCTACCTTTATGTGGCTTACTCCTGTCAGCACTGAGAAAACAATTACAACATTGAGAAAATCAATGCTTGATAAAGGAAAATCACTTCCATATATTTTGCAGTAGAGAGAACGCAATCTTATTGCAGCCATACCAAAAGAACTATGTAGGTCATTTTTATTGCATTTGGGTCTTTTCCTTGCTTACTAGCACTTTTAGAAGCTCAAATTGTTGCAAAAATTCTCCGAAGAAATAATAAATACATTGGGAAAGCTTTTGGATGAAGAAACAACTATATTGAGCTTGGAGTCACTCTGAAAATTTACCCCAAATGCCGAAAACATGATTAAAAAGTTTTTGCTCCATCCACCGTGAAAATATACTCCTCACAGCAATGAAAAATGTATTGCAAAACTTAATAGAAAATTTTAAAATATTTTATTTTCACCTACAAGATCTTATCCTTTCCCTACTTGCTCACTTCCATTCTTTGCCGACAACATTTGCAGCTGCAGGTTGTCGAGAAAGCCTTTTTTATATAACTTTATTTATTTTCAAAGCTTTAACAATTTTTCATGGAAAATATTTAATTAACCAACCAAATCATAATCTATTGCAGATATATTAATTCCAGAAAATTCTTGCCAATCCTCGCTTCCCCATGAGCACCTGTTTTCATCAGGTTTCCTTCAAACGAGCTAGCGGGGAAAGCAATATTATAAAGTATTAAACTTCATAATTTTTTTTAAATATTACATTTTCCCTAAAAAATAGCAATGAAATTCATCAGTGATTATTTAAATGGCTCCCGCTTCCTCGCTACCATTTGCTGCCATCAACAAGAGCTTCCACGGGCTACGGGGAAGCTACCATGAAGAAAAGTTTGCAAAGTTGAAACATTATAAAATATTAAATGGCTTGATTTCCTTCAATTGAGGTGCACTTTGCAATTTTTATAACATTTAATATACTCAAAGTATTTTAAGTATACCTTTTTAAAACATTAGAAGTTGTGCAAAATTTAATTTCACCTATCATCCAATTGGAGAAAATTCACTAGGCACAAACCGAGACACTTGAAGCCATGATTTTTTGCAATCAATCATAAAAAATTGTTTAAAACATGGTTTTGTAATTATATTTCGCCTAACCATTAGAATTTTGGTACCTCCTTTGTAAACTGACCTATAGGACATGTTCACTACAACCAAAAATCATTAAAATAATACATTATATGACCTCAATTTTTGATGAAAATGGAGCTGGAGATGTTTTAGACCAAAATGAGAAGTGGGTTTCTCTTAGAATTGCAAAATTGGAAACTTTTTGGAACACCAATTTTGACTTGGTTACAGTTAGAAAATAGTTAAATAACCCATCAAAACTAATCTTGGTGGTCTGAAACTAAGCAAGCATGATACCATATATACAAAAAAACATTTGAGCAAAGGGATTGGAAATATGACCTCCGAGTTGCAAAATTTTAATTGGAAAAGTGGGCCTCCGGGGCATATTCGACAAGATGCAGGCCTAGGCTCTATCGATGCATTGAAGAGGTATAGACACTTCAAATTTGCAAAATTTGAAGGTTCTATCAAAACCAACCTATGAATGCAATTTACTATGGAAAAAAAGGTTGTATAATGAAACCAATACATAGTCCAAATGACAGTAACAAGAAAACATCGAGCTTATTGTATTAACCAAAGCTATTACAATCTCCAATCCAATCTACTTGGTTGTCAATTCAACTTAGATCTTCACACTTTTTAGTCAATCCTTCAAAATTGTTCTCGATCAATGATATATAAAAAAAAAAGGATTCAAAACACCCTTATAAGGACAAGGTTTTATCAGAGGTTTGCTTCTAACCAAGGTGGAGTTACACAAACTTGCATCACTATTTTTGTTCTTCCAAATGGAAAATGGTATGCCACCTAATTCTTTGCAGCTTCTCCTTAAAGAGACCGATACCTCCAACATACATTGGATAAATTCCTTTTTTCTTTTCTTTATTGTCACCTTACACACACTCTACCCATCTTTGAAATAATAAAACATGATCCTCCAGAAAACCATTAGTCTCCTCTATTTACTGGCCATAACTCTACATCGTTTCTTTTCCTTACATGCCAAAAAAAACTCAGGATTCTCCAACCATTACACACCATTTTCCTCCTTCTTCACAAGATTTATCAATTTACATAAATGTCTAAAACTCATTGGTTAAGAAGAGATTCCCAAGCGACGTGTCCAAAAAAGAAAAAAAAAAACCAACAATAAGAAAACCAAAAATTTCAAAAAGATTGGGGAATGATGCCCCTATATCAAACTCTCGAGGAGACAGAAAAGAAGCATGTGCTCCTGCACATAAGGTCACCATCCAAAAAGTCATTTCTTTCTTCATTTCTCTAACATCTTCCAGCATCATTCTAGAGCAACTTCCATGTGTTCAAGTTGTTTTCATTTTTTTCTTTTTTCTATTTGTATGTTTTCCTTCTTACATCCATTTCATCTACAAGCCTCCAAAAATACATCTCCCATTTATATATATCATTGACATCATTTTATTTCACATAATTTTCATCTTTTCCATTTAAACTCCCCCCTTCAACAATTTCTTTCAAAGATTCAAAAGCATCATTCCTAAAATCATCAGAAACAACTTGCTTACCATTTCCCTTGCATGTGCGCTCCTCAAAATTCTTCCAAGCTACTCCTGAAAGTATGTCAATCTTCTTTTTTGTTGAAATTTCATCATTCAATATTTGTGTTTCTTCATCTTCATGTACATCATTTATTTTTTCATTCATAAAGTTTCTTACATTCTCTTGACCAACATTTTCCTTTCCATCTTCCATTTTCTTCTTCTTTTCCTTTTCTTTAGGCTCTACTTCCACGTTAGATTCATGATGCAGCAAGGATTCTTCTTCTTTCAAGGTATCCATCTTCTGCCCCCTTATTTTCTTAGAAATCGTTTGCACATGCCACTTCAACTTCTTTTTCCATGGTCAAATCCAATCATATTTTTGACTTCTTCCCTCAAGCCGTTGCTTCACCAATAACTTGCATCTCTCCAAATATCTTCTCAGCTCTATTATTTATTTTTCAAACTTTGAATCTTGTTTCTTCATGTTGTCTTTCTTCTTGATGCTTTCCTTCTTAGTATACTACTGCATCTTCTAACCTTTCCTCTTTTTTCTACCCGATACCTCACCAAGGGCTTCCTTTTTCTTTTCCTCTGCCCATTATTTTGGCACCTAGGTTCGTATCATTAACTTGTCATTCTACAACACATATCTGTCCAAGAATCGATGGACATCACTGATTTCTTCGTTAAACCTTTTGACACTCAACTTCTTCTTCTCAAACCTTTCATAGCTCTCTCAGATCTTTCTCACTCTGATACCAAAATGATGACAGCCTTGCTTGAATCCAAATAAATTTCAACGATGACCAGCCTATGAATGCAATTTACTACAGAATGAAACCAATACATAGTCTAAACAACAGTACCAGGGAAACACCAAGCTTATTGTATTAACCAAAGCTATTACAATCTCCAATCCAATCTAATTTGGTCGTTGATTCAACTCAACTTCACACTTTCTAGTCGATCCTTCTACATTGTGCTCAATCAATGCAATAGAAAAAAACAAGATTGAAAATGCCCTGATAAGGACAAGGTTCTATCAGAGGTTCGATTCTAACCAAGGTGGAGTTACAAAAACTTGCATCGCTTCTTTTGGCCTTCCAAATGGAAATTGGCCCGCAACCTACTTCTCTACTGCTACTCCTTAAATAGACTGATACCTCCAACATACATTGGGTCTATTCCTTTATGCTATTCTCTACTATCTCCTTACACATACTATGTCCATCTTTAAAATAATTGAATTGGCTCCTCCAGAAAACTGTCAATTTCCTTTGTTTACCAGCCAAAACTCTACATCATTTCTTTTCCTTAGTTGCAAAAAACAACTCAAGGTTCTCCAACTATTCCACACTGTTTTCCTCCCTCTTCACGAGAGTGCTCAATGTACATAACTGTCTAAAACAGATTTTTGGATGAGAAATTGATTGGTTAAGAAGATATTCCCAAGCAACATGTGCAATAAGGAGGAATAAAAAACCAATAATAAGAGAAACAAAAATTGCAAAAGGAATCGGGAAAAATTCCCTTGCATCAAGTGGGTTGACGTGGAAGTCTAATATGATTCGAAGATGGTATGATCACACATATGTGAGGGAGTGGGATGAGTAAAAATGCTCACACAGGTGGTACCATTATTAACATTTGGGATAGATGGCAAGAGGAGAAGGTCAAAATTTTAATCCATGTAAATGGATTTAATGGTAAAGATTAAAATGGTAAGGATTAGTGATGCTTTGAAATTAAATAATGGAGGAAATATTAATGAATAATTGAACAATTATTTAATGAAATATTTACTCAATTTTGAAGTCAATGGAGACACAAATTGAACAATGTGCATTAACTAAATAAATAAAAAGGATCATTATTCTGAAAAATACCTTAAAATGATATCCTTGATTGGTATTTTAATTGCATCTTGATCCTCTAATATATAAATGAATTTGACATTAATTGAAATATAATTTGATGCTTCTCATGGTTTTACATTTAGGATAAAATAATTTAGTCTCATTCAGTATGATATACTAAATTAATCACACAATACCACTAATCTAGGACCTATGTTGAATCTAAGTTAGAAACTCTATGTAAAATCTTTGTGAGATAGAGTAGTGCAAATATTGAGAGAGACATAAAATAAAATAGTAAAAATATTGTTATTTATTTATCCATCTTCTACATGTAATACTCTTGAGAAAGATGTATGATTTCTATCTTTTAATTTTTGGTTTTTATCTATATCTATATGTTTATGTAGGTATTTACTACTATATTTCAATATAGGGATGTAATAAATATACTTACTCAATGATATATCTTGTATAGACTAAAGAAATTTTAAAGGTTTCTTAATAGCCACATATATCTACCTAAAATGGTAGTCTCTAAGATTCCAAATTGTATTTAGACATGTTTATATTAAAATTGAGTTATTTCTCAAACTAATATTGTTAAATCTTTCAAGGAATCATAATTACCATGTTTTAGAACCTAGCAAATATTAAGAAAAAAATTATTTATATTCCTTGTATAATAGAGTAGAATAGGATGATTTTTATTGAAATATATTCTGATAGTCTCTTTGGAATTAGTATCTAGGTGTGTTTCAACCTTGAGTTTTGTTTAACAATTGCACATGTGTTACAAGACTTGATGTAGCCTAGACTCTCTTCAACAGAAAATATTGAAGACAAAATGGAAAGAAACAAAGACAACTCATCTAAGATAGTTTTGTTGTAGGAAAAATATCAAACTCTATTAGGATACCATGTTTTTGAAAATACCAAACACATACTACACTATTAGGATACCAAACACATCTAGGATAGTTTTGTTGTAGGAAAAATATCAAACTCTATTAGGATACCATGATTGTGAAAATACCAAACACATACTACCTTTTATAATCATAGTATGTACTTGTAAAAATAATTGTATTAACTAAAATATATATAGGAATACAATCTTATAAGGAATGTGCAGGATCATCATGGAAAAAATAGTCCCTTAAGTGGCAATAAAAATCAGAAAAATCAGAGTTAGGCAACTTGATGTAAAAATTTGAATAAGTTAACTATATTATTTCAAAAATATGTAAGAATAGAATCTGTTGCAAATTGAATGTAGTTTCTAAAATACTAGGTTTATTTTTATTTAAAAACAATCTGTTTGGTGAAAATTTGAAATTTCAATGCAGTAGTACTTAAATTTCAAGGAAAAAATAAGAAGTACATGTCTATCTAACCACCCTAACCACAATAAAATGATAATATTTTTTTATAAGATTTTAGATATAAGTAGAAGACTCATGTCTTGATGTGATGCATAGTTTTTTGTAAAAAAATTCCAAGTAATAATTAATTATGATTTTTTTATTACAACTTTTTAAAAATATAAAAACTCATACGTCTGACCACTTTAACTTGGTCAAAAATTCGTCAAATTCAATTCTTTTTTTTAATCCTATAGTATGTGAAGCATATAATGTGACACATGTTTCATATTCAAAAAATGTGATACCCTTTGGAAGCTATAGATGTTTTTCAATCAGCCTATCAATCAAGACTTTGGTCTTAATTCAAATAGAAAATGAATAATAATTATTTATTTAATTCAAAGTAAACAATAATTTATAAAATTGGAAAGCTAAGAATCTCCTTTAAAAACCCTTTTTGTTTCATCAATTTTGGGTACAAAAAAAGTCGTTAGCCACATGGGCCATGATATCACTTACATATCACCACTTTTTGGCCCATCATGATCCTGCACATACCCCATATGTTAGTAAAAGTATCATATATGTACAAGACTGCCATATATAATTAAAACAAATCTAGATAGGTGTATAATGTCACATGTCCATAGTACAAAAATATATGTATAAAAATACCATATAGGCATAAAACAGTCATAATGTAACTAATCCTCTCCATTTAAAGGAAAGATTTTATATCCCTTTAACTATTTATTGGATGTAGAGACATGCAATGATGGTTTCTTTCAAACCATAAAATTGAACTCCTTTCATCATTTTTTTGGAGCTCCACCTAATATAATAAAATATATAGAAATGAATATATATAAAAAATTAATTACAGAATGAAATATAAATAAATAACCACATACCACTACCTAAAAATATATCTCAATAAATAATTTCCAAATAATTTCCTTGCTTCATCCATTTTAAGGGAATGCACATGAACTAGAGTTATGACTTCTTATGACAAAAATGAAGAAAAAAATTAAGCTATAGATGGATACCACTCAAATTTCAGTAATAGACACATGATAAAACAAAAAATAGAATTTGGAATCAATAATAATATATCTCATACCTCTATCAAAGGAATTAAAGATAATACTTCTAAGGCAATTCCCTCTTGCACTGTCCTATGAAATATGGGAAGAGTATGAATTAATACCATCAACTTAAAATGAAACAAAATTATTAAATTACAAAATTCTACCTAACAATGTTTTATAAACATAATGATTAAAAATATTCAAGCTCACCTTAGTAAAAATTGTGTGGCAACTCTAGCTAACAAGTCTCGTTGTTGAAGGCCCAAAATCCACCTATTCATAATCTAATGTGAATTTTAAGATTACCATTAATACAAAGTATTTTTTTTACATTTAATGTATTTAATATTTCTTTACTAATTACATACCTATGGAATTGATATCATCATGTAATTGGGAGTTGAAGGATTACCAAACATAGGGTGAACACTTTGACCTTGATATTTTACTTCAATGAATTTAGTAATTTACTTAGATCTTACATTAAAAATTATATATATTAAATTTAATTTAACCTTATTCAAATGTATATGTCTATCATTTCAAAATTTCTTATCCCACAAGTCCTCTATGAACTCCAATTCATCTAGTATGGATGTTCACTACTATTGGCCACATGCATCCTAATAATCCTTAGACTATAATCACAAATAAACCTATAGTTTTGACAAACGTGAGGTGAAAATCAAGACTTGGAAGCCTCATTCTCATCACCCTATGCTAAAGGCCTAGTTTTTTGTAAAAAGGCATGAGTGAGTTAGTTGATGGACTATAGGGTCTAAAACTACACACTCTCCTTCACAACATACGAGATCATGACATGCTCAATGTTTGGACTAGAAATGGGTCTATGTTCCTAGTGTTGGGAACAATGTGCCCCCTATATATCTTATTCAGATTGCCCACCTTAGATACCATATAACTCCCATATGTTGTAGTAGTTTATGACCTCATTATTGTTTCATGGAGGATGGTAAAGAACAATATTCCACCTGTCTCGAATAATTTTCTTTATCCCTTGGTTTTGGAACCAATAGAGATGGAACCTCCTATAATTATCATGTAGGGGTGCATTCATTTGTAAGTTAGTGAACAATGCACACACGTCAAAATAGTCTTTCTTCTTCCCTGTCATTTGAAAGGTGTTAATTTTGATAGTCATAGAATCTTTGTGATATATGATACATTACATTGAAGTGGTGAGGGTAGACTAAAGGGAGGTTGTTCCACTTCAATCTTTAAACTCTTCAAATAATGTTTCAAGCTATATTTTTTTGTTTTCTATTTTCTATATGATGTTTTCTTATATCCCAAGAGAATTTCAAGGCATTGTCTAAGGGTTTAATGATTTTTATTTACCAAGATTTTTATGAACTAGTAGGGGATTTTCAATTCTAAAAAATACAACAAAAATTTAATCAAAATAGTTTCTCATTTTCTATTTAATTAAAAAATTTCTCTAAAAACCTAATTCACTACCTATCTCATTGACCTCATAGACATCATGGTGCTATTTTAGCCATGATTTAATCAAATACAAAATGTGTATGCAACTTCGTTAACTTATTCTTTGTTTTAGGGTATTGAGAGATTGATTTCAAATGAGCTTGAACTCTATGTATCAAGGTTTTATATTAGATAAAATAAAATTGTTTTATAATGCACTTTCATTATGGATTGGTGTTAACAAACTCTTAGTGTTTTATAGCATGCTCACATTATGTCTTACATGGGCTGAAAAGTGGTTGTAGCCACTTTTTTCACTCATATTTTTGCACTTACCCATAATATCCAACAATACAAGAAAAATGATTCTTAGATGGAAGATATTAAACCATGACATGATTCACTTCATTATCTCGAAATCATTAATTAAGAGGGCTTAAAGACTAGCAATAAATGTATAATTCTCTAATTTATCTTTATCTATCACAATGTATGGATATAATAAATTCTCAATTTTGGCCATCATTATAAAAATTATTTAAAACTCTATTAAAGTTACTTATTTAGTGAGAGAACTTGATCATATCATAGAGATCACTTTCACTAATAATATAGCTTAATTTTTTCAAGCCACAACTTTGAAAGCAATATTTAAGGCTTCACATTCTACTTCATTATATGTCTGACTACCATGAAAGAGAGATAATCCATATATCAAATTCCATCTCTATTAAATTATAAAATTCATCGTAGTATTACATCTACTACTCAATTTTTATATTCTAAGGTCTGATGTAATTTAATAAATTTTAGATAGTTAATTATTCATCTATCTAAAAATTTCATATGAAAATTAAAATTTCCATGAAAGAATGGGCACATATGTTATTATTTTATTATTCTTTATGTAATTGTAAGTATTAGTGGGTGTAATATGTGATTAGTGATTCATGGAAAAGTGCTTGGGACTTACTTATACCAACCGTAGTAGATGAATTCTACGATATTTGTGGAGGGGTTACAATATTATTCTAAATTTTATTCTCTTTTGAACCATTTACATGGAACATATAGGACTCAATCCTATGTCCACCCATTTGGTACTAGGGTGGTCTATCATTGACCTACTAGCCTACTTTTGACTAGTACATCTATAGTCTAGGTTCACTTTCCAGCATATACCTTGGAGCATACTATAGGTTCATGGGTCTCTTATTCTTTTTATTTTAATACTATTTTTAACCCTTGCATAAATACTAATGAATCTGAAAACCTATGAGAAACATTTTGATGCCAGCATGCTCTATCGTTTACCTACAAGCCTATTTTATTACACTATCTATAGTCTAGCATCTATTTCAAACATCTTCTTTGATTTATACTATATATTATTAGGCCTCTTAGCATTTTACTTTATTTAATACCATGTTGAACCATTTCATAGATCAATTAGAATTGCAACCCATGACCAACCATTTTTTTCATTTTGGTGATCTACCAATATGCTATAGGCCCAATTGTGAGTAGTTCATATAAAATTTAAGTTTGGATCATTATAGATTGCCCCCTCATAAGCTAGACTATGGGTTCTCATTGATCCTATCCTTTGTCTATTTATACCATTTTCAACATTTTAATATTAATAGGTAGGAATAAAACCTAGAATCAATCAAACTATGGTCTAAGGATAGATCTTTATTGAACACTCTCCTAGACTTGGCTATGGGAATTATTACCATAAAGTATTGGAATATTAATTAGGCTCATGCTATTACTTTATTATTTTTTTATTTTTATTTTTCCTCAAATTTATATAAGGGATGAATAATATTTAAAGGAATTATATGGTATGAATTATATCTTTATAATTGGATTCTTACTCCACCTAAATATTCACCATCTAATGGAAACATGGATCAATTCATGTATTATTCAAGAGAAACATATTTTTTAGTCCTTTAAAGTGTTTCATTGGCTTACGAACTTTAGAGTTAGTGACATTTTTCAAAGATCAAGTTATATATTTCTCCAATACTCCACATAACATTTTCATCTTACATTCTAAAATGTTGTAAGCCAAAAAAAGTATTTGTAGTTAATGAGAGTTCTAGTTTTTGAGAAAAATAAGGATTTAGGTTTGGGGACCTTATATATGGTAAAAATTATAACAAGCATGCATCGTTCTTATCTTGTAACAAATATACATTAGGTGAAACCTAACATTAATACTATGTGATCTTTTCAATATGTAATATGATAAAAATATCTTGAATAACCATTTAAAATTCAATAAAACAACACAAACTAGAGTTGGAAAGGTATTTAACATAGCCTATTTAGTGCATGAAAAAACTTGGTCTAGAATTGAATAGAAAAAATATATTAATATAGAGGAAACAAGAAATCAAAAATTTCAATTGGTCATCATAAGAAATGATGTCCTAGGGAAAGGTTAATGTATCCATAAGAAAATGGTATATACATTACAAGAAAATAGAAGACTATAAGGAAAAGTTAATTTATTGGATTGTTAAGAGATTCAAATATTTTCTCTTCGAAGTGTGTCATTGATTAGATAATTTCAAATTAAGTTCAATGTGTTAGATATTGCTTGAGAGATTGCTCTAATCTTCTATATAACACTTCTATCTTACATTGAACATATCTTTTTAGAATAGCCAAATGCATTAGAAATTTAAAAAAAATCCACTCGTTGAGAACTAAATTGATGTTTCTTAGTGGACTCTACACAAGGTATAAAGTTTTAAATGCATATCTTTTTGTAATATAAAGAGCATTATGATTTCAATTAAATTCATTTATGTCAAACCAAGTTTAATTTTTTATCCGGGAAATAATAGTATACATTTCTATAAGGTTTATTGAAATATTGAAATAGCATTTATGCTACCTATCTTGCAACAAAGATAAATTAGGGAATGACTAAAATTAATCTTACACAATATTTATAAAATGGAAGATGTTTTCAATGTTGATAAAAATTAAGATCATTCCAATGGATAAACCCTATTATAATTAGATATCCAAGAGGTAGATGGTAAAATTCTCATGAAATGTGAAGAAAAATTACCAATACATATTGAAACCAAATATCTTGTAAATGGACATTAAAAACATTATACATAAATGAAACTAAGAAATGAAGACTAATCACTATAAAATATATGTTTTAGGTGTTTAGCTACCTATCACTCCCTAGAGATAAAATTAACCTTTTCTTCACTCTATGGGGTAAGCCACTTGTGTGTATAGATCCGGGCATCTTAGGCAATAGTAACAATGGAGGATGCTACAATGGACATCCTTCCCAAAACTAAGTTCCACTTAACCAAGGATAGCCTATAGTCTCATAAAACTAGTGCATTCTTCTAGGGTTTGCAAATTTTAAAACCATTTATTGACCATTAAACATGAATAAATATTGAACTTAAAGTGCAGGATTGGTAACAAGCTCATAGTAACTTTACAAAGAAATTTATCATCAAAAAACAATAAAAAGTATGAGCAAGGAAGAAATCACCACCATAGAATTCTTCACCATTAAAATACATCATAAACTAACTACTGAAAGAAACATAAAACTATTAAAAAAGCTAACAATCTAAGATTGAGGAGATGAATCATTCACACATGTGAAGAAAACAAAATAATCCACCAAATTAATGATATTCTCATTAAATTTCTGTTGCATGCCTTTACACAACAACTCAATTTTCTCTCTGAAAATGAGAGGGGACCCCCTATTTATAGTTTTCTAAAAGAATAATGAATAGAAAAGATTAACTTTCATTATGTGGCTTAGATTCATTTTACATTAGCATTCCACCTACCCCAAGAATATATGACAATATAAAAATACATCTTTGTCATTTTCCTATTTTTTCATCTAATGACCTCAGCATTGTAGCAATTTTGTTCTCTAGTGAATGACATCCCTTTGCAGTCATACTATTAAATATTCATCATCTATGATTGGTTTTCCTTCATTCTTCTAGAGAGTATCATATTCCATGAACTTCCCGATCAGAGCCTGGAGCTTGTCCCATTCCATGATATCATATTGGAGAAATCAAAAGGATATCCTCTTGAGTCTATCAATAATTTTCTCCTAGCTCCTAGTGCATTTTGAAGTGGCCTTGATGACTTGTTCAGATTGTGAGAAGGCCCTAGCAATGAAGTCCATGAAGTCTAGCAATATTGTTTTTGTAGTTCTATGCTCTATCTTCTTCTAGAAGAACCACTTGATCTTCTCTAGATCTATCTCTGGAGAAGGCATCTCATAATCAATCATCATTTTTAGATAGTCCTCACTATCAGCATGGAGTTCCACAACCCATTCACAATCGAGCTCTAGCACATGCAAAGCCTTCTCTACAACTTCCTTTCTATAATCTAAGATTATTTTCCATGTCCCCATTACCTAGTGATCATCTTTTACGAGCTCTAACTCTTTCTCTCATATTTTCTAAGCAAGCTTGAGAATTCTCTCAAGCTTAGGATACATGATCCTGTATGGCTCACATAACCTATTGCATGTTCTTATCATTTCATCTATCTTCTTTTGTAACCTGACGAAACTTGTTGAATGCCAAGACAACATGGTAGATTCTCATGTCACCATTGTATATCACATGGTTGAACCAATCCATTGTGTCCTGAGTCTAGTTTCTCATTTACTCCATTTTATGTAGCTCCTCCTTTGAGAGGAGAGAAAGTGTAGATGACTCAGCAGGAGCCTCTTCCTCTTCAGATGTCATTGTTGAATATAGGTAGTGAGGTCTACCACCTACACTTTTAGATCCTCTTTCATGGATTGGTCCTTATTCATCTGTTGCATTATTGTGGCCACAAATCCTTGGAATTCATCTATTTTCTATTCACAAGTGGCTAGGCTTAGATATATCATAGATATACTATAGCCTTGGTCTTGCACGACACCGGTATCTTTATCTACTATAGGGGTGGAAATCCGCATTGTTCATGATCCAAAAGCATCTATCATGATATGAGAATGGACCCTAGGCTTCTTCTCTTTTCTCATCTTTGTTTTTACCCTAGCTAGGATCGCCTCAAGTCTAACCTTTTGATCAATGGCCATAGGACCTTTCTTTTGTAGCTATTGTTCTAACCAGTCAGGCACTTTGGTTTGTTCCTTTGGTGATTCAACATCACCTTCCTCTTCTTTTTTATCTTGAAGTTGCTCCTCTTCATTTCCATGAGCCAATTGATCAATCCTGTATTCTTTGTTTGAGTCTTGAATTTGCACAATCTTCCCTTTATCAGACTCACTAGAAGAAATATCCTCTTTAGTGACAATTTTTTTTTTGAGTGCCTTCTCTTCTTCATGCTCAAGCTCACCATAGTTCTCAGACTCAGGGCTCTGTCTCGGTACATCTTCTTCCTTCTCTTTTTATTTCTCTTCCTCCTTTTTAGGAGGAACTCTTTCTTAGACCGACTACATACACAAGATACATCACATAACCATATTCATTACAAGAGAGTAAATCAATATTTATTACATCATTAGAATATTTAGATCAATGCTTTCCTAAGTGGATGTGGGAAGAATAAATCAATTACAACATGAGGTACATCTAATATATAATCCAATACATTTACACAAGAGGTTGTCTTCTTGAACTAGAAAAGGAACTAGAGTCCACAACACAAGTAACAATCTCCATGCACATAGAAATGTAACAATAATACCCAATGGAGGAAAAAGAACCAAGCTATAGACCATGTGGAACCCTAAGGTCCACCCCCCATGCTAGGAGATAACACAAGGTCCCACATCATACAAAAAATAAAGAAGACACTTCTCTATCATAAACAAGGGTTATACATGACACCAACACAATACTGCTAACAATACCAACATCACATACAACATTTGGGTATGTGCAGGATCATAATGGGCCAAAAAATGGGGATATGTAAGTGATATGATGGCCCATGTGGCTGACAACTTTTGTTTTACCCAAAATTGATGAAACAAAAAGGGTTTTTAAAAGAAATTCTCGGTTTTACACCAATATAGATTATGCTTTAATTTGAATTTTAAAAATAAATATTATTCATTTTCTATTTGAATTACGACTAAAGTCCCAATTCATAGGTTGATTGAAAAACATCTATAGCTTTCAAATGGTATCACATTTTTTGAATCTGAAACTTGTGTCACATTCTATGCTTCGTATACTATAGGATTAAAAAAAATGAATTTCATGAAGTTTTCACCAAGTTAAAGTGCCCAGACATATGATTTTTTATATATTTTTTTTAAATAATAAAAACTTAATAATTAATTATTTAATTGGGAAAAAATTACAAAAAAATATGCATCACATCGGGACATGAGTCGTCTACTTATATCTAGAATATTTTAAAAAATAGTTATTATTTTATTGTGGTTAGGGTGGTCAGACAGACACCTAATTCTTATTTTTTCCCTGAAATTTAAGTACTACTACATAGAAATTTCCAATTTTCACCAAATAGATTTTAAAAAAAAAAAACTAGTAGTTTAGAAACTACATTCAATTTTCTACAGATTCTATTCTTACATATTTTTGAAATAATATAGATAACTTATTCAAATTTTTACGTCAATTTTCCTAACTCTGATTTTCTAAATTTTCATCGCCACTTAAGGGCTTGATTTTTCCATGATGAACCTACACATACCCATTTACATCACTTCTAGAGGCACACACAGAGAAAAAGGAGAACATACAACTAGGGAATGCTAGACTGTAATAGGGAGGAGTTTCATCACATAGCTTGATATGGGTTATCCTGGCAAATCTTCCTAGGCCCTGACCCCCATCTTGGGTTATCCCGGCAGCCTCTACCAATCACCGACCCCCATATCATCTCAATACTAAACGATCACTTGAGCCATGAGTGAGGTATACCATTATCTTGATTAGTGTCAAATCTACCCATCCCCTTAATTCATTGTTTAGATTATCACTTGATTAAGAAACTCTTCAATGGGTCATCTTGGACACCACTTTGGGTTTCAACCCCCATTGAGAGTCATTCCCCCTTCCTGCAACTAGTAGACCCCACACATCAAGCAAGGCATTTACCATCTTCCATACATAACATGGTCCACATAAATCCATACACAATGGAAGGCATTGCTCATCTTGTACACATAATCATAAGAATCCATATATAGTGCAAGGCATTGACCTTCTTACACACTTAACATAAACACACAAATTAATAAACAATGGAAGGCATTGACCATCTTGCACACAACACAAAACATTGCCAATCCACATCCAAAGTGAAACCATCAAAAGAACCATACATACAAAAAACACTCCCTCCCAAGCCTCTGGAAGCCAACTCAACCACTTTTCACAAATGACTCCCACTTTTTAACAATAACCAAAATCACCCCAATATCAAAATCAAACACAATATTCAATACAAATGATCAAACAACCAATACGTCCATGAATGACATAATTTCCACATCTCATGATACTCATTAACTTAGCCACTAATTCACTTCACAAAGCATTAACCACAATAAAAATTGTACTCAATAACTCATTCCATGGTAAATTGGCAATTTAATTGTTAGATAATTATAAAAACAAATAACATTCATTAATTAACCAAAAAGATAATCTAGTTCATTTATTTAAACATTTTTTTTAATTATCTAAATATATATAAATAAATCATCTTCCCTTACTTAATTTCCAAATTTATCTGTCTAACATAATCATTTAACCTCATGGGCATAATTATTCATTTTCTACAACCGTAATATATATACATAGCATGCATATATATACATACATATATAAATATGCATATATTAAAACCAGAATATAGTTTAAAGTTCATTATATCAACTTATATTGTGATATATATGTATATATATATATATATATATCTACATATATATACACACATATATCAACATATATATATATTTACAAAATCGAATACCGATTATAACCATATCCATCGAATTAAAGAACACAATGTATAGCTATCGATTATTGAAGGCAATGCTTATAAATAAAATTCCGAGCATAAATATAATCATATTAATCAAATTCCAATCATGATGTGTTTCCATCAATTACTAACTACAATGCATACTAATCGATTAACAAATATGAAGCATATTCATTGAATATCGAATGCCAAACCAAATATTGAACCTTTGAATAAAATCGCAGACTCAAGAAAAGAAATCGCCACCTACATAATTGAATAGAACTCAGACTAACATAGACCAATGCTAAGAGTGAAGTGAACAGCCTTAAGGAATTATCACTGCAGGGAGGAATCACATAAAAAGCATGGGTATGTGCAGGATCATCATGGGCCAAAAAGTGGCGATATGTAAGTGATATGATGGCCCATGTGGCTGACAACTTTTTTTTAACCCAAAATTGATGAAACGAAAAGGGTTTTTAAAGGATATTCTTAGCTTTCCACCAATATAAATTATGATTTACTTTGAATTTAATAAATAATTATTATCCATTTTCTATTTGAATTACGACTAAAGTCCTAATTGATAGGCTGGTTGAAAAACATCTATAGCTTTTAAAGGGTATCACATTTTTTGAATCTGAAACATGCGTCAAATTCTATGCTTCACATAATATAGGATTAAAAAATAAAGAATTGAATTTCATGAAGTTTTGACCAAGTTAAGGTGGTCAGACATACGAGTTTCTATACTTTTTAAAAGTTGTAATAAAAAAATCATAATTAATTATTTACTTGGAAACAAATTACAAAAAAATATGCATCACATTTGGACGTGAGTCTTATACTTATATATAAAATCTTATAAAAAAATAATATCATTTTATTGTGGTTAGGGTGGTCAGATAGACACCTACTTCTTATTTTTTTCCTAAAATTTAAGTACTACTGCATTGAAATTTCAATTTTTCACCAAATAGGTTTTTAAAAAATAAAAATAAACCTAGTAGTTTAGAAACTAAATTCAATTTTAAAAAGATTCTATTCTTAAATATGTATTAAATAATATAGTTAACTTATTCAAATTCTTACGTCAAGTTGCCTAACTTTGATTTTTCTGAATTTTATTGCCACTTAAGGGCCTATTTTTTCCATGATGATCTTGCACATGCCTACATCCAATATAACCAATGCATGTAAAGAGATCACATGTACAATATTCACAAAACAAGAAAATGGACCCTAAATTGTAGCTCATGCGGAAATTTTGCATGGAACAAAGAGGTAAAGGCAATTGACTGTGTTTGTTGTTTTTTAAAAACCAATCAGATCTCTCCAAGTATCTATGAGCTTGCCAAACTCATTTCTCGAATACGTGAGACATAATTGGCCCTATTTATCTGTTAATGAGGGTCATCCCACAATGTATATTTTATGTCCCTATTTATCAGATAACATCCTACATTGCACAATGAAGCAGATGTATTCCCATTAGAGGCTAAATAGATGAAATCCTTCAAGAAATTGGTAGTTCCTTAGAAGAATCAAACACCAAAAGCCAAGAATACCATACAATACCAAATCACAAAAAAGGTAAGTTAATTAAAATGTATTTATGAATGATGTTCTCAAATCAAATACTAGAACCACAATAAATGCACTCAATACTTCCAGACTAGTGTCCTATCTTAGGGTAAGGAGTCAAAACAAAGAAAACTAAACTATAAGGTGAATTTAATCCCAAACATCCATGATCTTAATAAAGTTGCATTAAAATTCACATATCAATACTTATAACCCACGACTACTTATAAAATCCACTTTACATTTATGTAAGCCCATTTTCTAATTAAGGTATTCTACCTGGTTCATTAAACAAGAGCCATAATCAAAACATATTTCACTACGAAAGACAATTAAAATTACCGAAATGATCTTTGATCATATCTTCATTCATAATTCACATAAAATGCAACAATGGAGAAACAATTAGAATCAGAAGATTAGCATATTTGCTTCAGACATTCCTAGAAACCATACAATTAACAAAGTAAACTGTCTTAACTCATCACCTAAGACCTCGAATCAAAACATATTATCTATGTGCTTCTCATTTGCATAACTCAGATCTAGAATTCAACAAAAGACCTTAGGCCAACATGTAAACATGTCTCATTTCTATTGGACAGCTATAGCACATACTTCCTTTTGCATTTATATTTACATTTTCAATTAGAGGGAATACATATGAGGCAAAATATTCATCTGCAACAGCAAATATAACCACCTTCCAAAAGGCACCTTGTAGTATAATGATAACCTTCGTATTGTTGTAACCTCTCTTTTTTTTCAAAGCATCCGAAGGAGAGAAGGTGAGTCATCATCTCGACCATCACCAACACTTGTCCAAATAAACACTAGTCAAAACTTGTTTTTTGTATCCTCAATTAAGGAGAAACTTATCTTTATACATTGTAACTTCTAAGGCTAGACCTATAAAATACATGACCAAGTATATGTATTCTCCCTATTTGTATTCATAGCTCCAAATCATCAATGAAAACCTTCTTCCATAACTCATATTTTGTGTCTAAAGGCCAATTGAATCCAATAATCTGGTCCATCTTTTTCCTATATGGGGTATATTTTATCATCACATAAGTAGCCTCTTTATCAAAATCTTCGAAAAAGATGATATGAAAGATAACTTCTCAAGAGTATTCTTCAACATGTCAATGTCAATTCTTTCACAAATGAAAGATGCTTGAGAAGCAATTGTTGTGGAAATTTGATCCCTTCATGCTTGTAAAGGTTTTACCCCATCATGTGTATCTTGGATATTAGGCAACAATGTAGTATCCACCTCATCAAATTTTTCCTTTAGATCTTTTATTTTTGCAACCATAGGGGCAACGCAACCTTGAAAACTTCACTCCTTGATTTCACCAACCAATCTATAAGTTGGGACAACATTTGTATATTTATCCTCCTTTTTAGCTCCAACTGCCATAAGCTTCAAATTTTCAGCCTTAGGGATCCATTTATCCAATAATGGAGTAGCCAACTCTTTGTCTCTTTTAGACAACCTTATTGCTTATACCATTGAAGCATAATTAGAATGAATACTATTTATTTTATTCTCGATTTTCTTATTCATATGCTCCAAGACCATGTGAACAATTTTAGAATTAGTTTCATATGTGGTACTTTGACCTTGTTGAAGCAATTCCTTGTATTCTTCGATTTGGAGTAGTAATTCCTCCCTGGAGACTTTTATCTCTATTGGGATCATTCCCTCACTCCATTCATGCAGATTAAATATATTTGCAATTTCCTCTCTAGTTATCTTGACCATCTCTCTACCATCATATGACTTAATTACTCTCAAAATAGGCTCATACCTTGAAGCAATGTCCTTCAATAGATCAACATTCATGTATACATTTGACCCCACCAATTTCCCCAAGTCTAACCTCCAAGGGTTGCAAATAGGAACACCCAAATTTCTATTTCCAAACCAATTTTGAAATAATCGCCACCTAGAAAGTAGAAAATTGGCATCCTTGACACCACACATCTTATCTTTTAATCCTTCTTGAATTTGGTAGCCATAAAAAAGAACTGCTCCCTCAACTCTTTTCTCATGGAGGGTTTCAATTGGTCAATTATATCCTGGGGTAGAGACCTACTTGGGGTTCCTAAACTAGACGCTTTATTTTTGGGTGCCATAGGTGAAAAGAAGATACTAAAACAATCCAAGGCTCTACCAGAAAGATATGTAAAACCTAGCACTTCTATTCATATACTAGGGCACCACCTATGAGGTACAACTTCAGAAAATTTGACAAGGCCCTCAACCTTTTAACATATATCCAGACCCCAATAAAGCAATTAAAGCAAACAAACAAATTCTAACAATAGATGTTTTCCCTAAGTCAATATTTTCTTCCTTTTTAAGAATAATCAACATAGAGAAAGTGTTCATTGTACTTACGGATTTCTGATGGCAAGAAACCCTAATTCTTATCACGATGAGTTGTAAAATGCACTTTCTCAATCTCTAGGGTACGTTTGAATTGTTGGCAACCTTCAAGTGTGTGGAAAGATCAGTCTTTAATGCACTTATTTCGATGTTGGATGGCTCATGGTGTCTTTGCTGCAATTTCTATTCACTCATGTGAAAGGCAATGGCTCTCACATTCACAATTCTAATTTTCAATCATGTTCATAGATTTGATCTTGAAGTGGCACATCGAACGATCCCAATCGAGTCAAAACCATTTGATGTGTCACTAGCAATCACTAGTCTATTGATCGATAAAAATTTTGCCACTCGGATGCCAAGTCATTCATTTGAGGACCCCACATTCCTTTTCCTCATCAATAGAAGGAAAAACATGTCACAATTGTGCACACAGTGTAACAGGCTTTAAAATAATATTTTAAGGCTTGCACAGTGTTTTCTCAATGGCTTAGATTTGATCGTATCACTACATCCTACAAAGGGATACATGTCACAAGTGCATGGACTGCACAACTCATTAAGAACAAGTCTTTTCAATCCTGTGTGGTGAGCGCTCACAGCTGGGATTTAATCTTTGAATCCGACAAGCCTAATTTTATGCACATGCAATTAAGGTTAGTCATAAAGAGGCACCATGACTAGGTTAACAAATTACAACCCCTAGGGAACATATCAAAGAATTATGACTTAAGTCTGCAAATTAAAAAATATTTTGGCTCGACCTTAGGAAATTTTTACAATAATAAAGAGCAGGTGATGACCGATGGGCCTATGCGAAGGGGCCAGTAATGACAATGGGCAAGATGAATCAAGTTGTTACTAATACAAATGACAATCTAGTAAAGCAAGTCAATGCAAAAATATAATGTAAGGGTTTTAAGACTTGAAAATTTGAAACAAGGGTGTTAGACCCAAAAACCCTAACATAAAACCATCAATCATAGGAGAGAAAGATCATCAAAAATGCATGGAACTAGCTAAAATATGTCTAAATTTAAAAGCTCCACTAGGTCGGTTGACCATGGCTGGCCGACGCCGAACCTGACTCATACATGGGAGATAGCCTTTAAGCAGATGCTTTAAAATTAGTTTCATTTTTATCATGCCATGATACAAGGTGCGCTAAACAATATTGAATGGGATTTATAAAAATTTCGAGAAAATGCATTCAACTCAGTAAAGCCCATGCCCTAGTAAACATGTATGTGAGAATCGGAAACATAGAGGAGACACATAAATTTTGACTGCATTCCTCAAATAGATGACATCTCATGGAGCACACTGATTGTAGGATGATACAAATTGTATTTGTTATAAAGGCTTCAAAATATTCCAAGTAAATGAAATCGGTAGACTATAGGGTACACCCTAAATGAATTTGTTACAAGATTCAAGAAAATTTTAGAGAACAGTCAACGGCTAGGGAAAGAAGTAAATTTTCATCTTAATATGAGATGCAAGACTACAAAATATACACAAGATGATATACATAGAAAGGCTTTGAAAATCCTTAGACAATGCATTAACTAATTGTTCAATTCAGAAATAAACAAATAAATGTTTTGTTTCCACACAACACAAACACTCAACACATTCATTTTCAAAACAAAGATAAAATTTAGAAAGACAATAAATTTTGAACCTAGATCCAAATACTTGGTTGGGCTGAAGATTTGATGTCGAGATAAAAATTTAAAGCTTGCAAGTCCAATCCTTCCAACCCCCAAATCAGTTTTTCCAAAATCCTAATTCAAAATTTTGCGGACAAATTACCTTTTCAACCAAAAAACCACCCCAAAAACCTCCCAAGAGATCAATATTTATAGAATGAAGAAATTATTCAATATCCCCCAGAAAAAAAAACAACTTTCCACAATTAAAAATTAAATTTTCATTTATTAATCTTTTCTTCACACAATAATAAATTTTTAATTAGTTAAAATCCCTTTAATTTATCATATCATTATTTATTTTATTTATCAAGACACACTCCAATTTTATTTACATTAATAATTACTTTATAATCTTTTTTTAAAATATTTTATTTATTAAGTTAGCATTACATTATAATCCTTTTTACCATGAACTATGATTATATAAAAGCATTTATATTTACTTATCAAAAGAACCTTATTAACGTAATAATTTTTTTTAATGTGACAATTAATAAAAAGAATTTATCAAGCAATTCTAAACCAAATGAATTAAATTCCAATCAATACTTGACCACAAAAAACATTGACTTACCATACCAACCATACTGACAACATTGACTGGGTGCGAAACAAGACACTCATCCTCATCAAGGATGATGGCTAGGTTATGGGACCAAGTGTTATTTTCAATCAACTAATCCATTGGGTTTTGAGGCATGCTCAGACCTACCAACTTAGGTGGATTTGATGGCTAGTACTTGCAAGCTCCAACACACAAAATGGTCATTCATATACATGTACATATAATCAGGCAAAATGTGAAAAGGGAATCACAACATCACAGGGTTCTCACAAGTGAGCAATGCGACACTGTTCCCTTCACCCAAACACATTAGTAAGACACCACAAAATAATCACATCAACTGATATAACAACCAAGATAAAAAAATTTATAGGATAATCACACCATAGTCATGATAAGCTAATCACATAATGCTCATGATCAAATAAAACAATATACTAGTCATATCATGTGCATAAAACTCAAATAACTGAAATGTCATCACAAACATCATCATAGAAATAAATCCAACATCAAGCAATGTAGCGTAATGTCACAACCCAAAAAAAATCAATTATTAGTCCATTAGAGAATAGTATGAGGGGCACTACATTCTCCCCCCCTAGAATTAGGCTTACTCCTAGAAGCCTGCAAACAAGGAATGGTACAACTCTCACATTAGGTATGCATCCTCCCAAGTAGCTGAAGACTCATCATTAGGATCCCACTGGACCCTCACTTACTCAATGTCTTGACCCCTAAGGGTGAGTATCCTATGCTAAAAAATTTCCACAGGCTCCAAAGCTAGCTGCCCATCTTCTACCTATAAAGCATGGGTACGTGCAGGATCATGATGGGCCAAAAAGTGGCGATATGTAAGTGATAAGATGGCCCACATGGCTGATGAATTTTTTTACCCAAAATTGATGAAAGGAAAAGGGTTTTTAAAGGAGATTCTCAACTTTCCACCAATATAAATGATACTTTACTTTGAATTTAATAAACTATTATTCATTTTCTATTTGAATTATGACTAAAGTCCTGATTGATAGGCTAATTAAAAAACATCTATAGCTCTTTCAAATGATATCACATTTTTTGAATTTGAAGCATCTGTCACATTCTATGCTTCACATACTATAGGATTAAAAAAAATGAATTTCATGAAGTTTTGACCAAGTTAAGGTGGTCAGACATACGAGTTTTTATATTTTTTAAAAGTTGTAATAAAAAATTCATAATTAATTTTTTACTTGGAAAAAAAATACAAAAAAATATGCATCACATCGATACATGAGTCCTCTACTTACATCTAAAATATTATAAAAAAATAATTATCATTTTATTGTGGTTATGGTCAGACAAACACCTAGTTATTTTCTCCCTCAAATTTAAGTACTACTAAATTGAAATTTCAAATTTTCAGCAAATAGATATTTTTATTTTTAAATAAACCTAGTATTTTAGAAACTACATTCAATTAGTTATAGATTCTATTCTTACATATTTTTGAAATAATATAGATAACTTATTCAAATTTTTACCTCAAGTTGCCTAACTCTGATATTTTGAATTTTCATCACCACTTAAGGGCCTATTTTTTCCATAATGATCCTACGCATACCTGCATTCTATTCAAGAACATGTGAAATATTTATGGATAATATGGCCTAAGAATCGAAACATGAAATATATCATGGATGGACGATAGACTGGGCAACAAAGCAAGATAGTACACAAAAGGGTCAATCCTCTCCAAAACCTCAAATGGTCCAACAAAGTGTGGTGCGAGATTAGAGCCTTTTCCATAGTAGATCAGACTCTTTCACAGACACACCCACAAGAATACCCACTCTCTAGCCGAAAACTGATGATCAATCCTATGAACGTATGCATACTTCTTCTGCTTGTTCTACATTGCCACCAAATGCTCTCTAATATGAACAACCTGTTGCTTATCTCCTAAAGCATCTTCGCTCCTAGGAGGAATCCATCCTCAAGATGATCCCAACTCATTGGGGTCTGAGAGGGATGACCATACAAAGCCATAAAAGGAGACATACCAAAAGAGTTGTGGTACACATTGTTATACACTGTAATGCCCCACCACACAACCCTAGAGTAAGTTTTAATTCACAATAAAAGCATACTAATTTTATTTTTTATTTAAAGTGAATTTAACATACATGTTCATCTATAATTGAAAACATCCCCTAAGGCTACGTAACTGAGATTACTTAAACCCAACTAACATACATCATCTAAAATTCATTGCATTTAATTACTCATGTAGTAAAAATTAATTCAACATACATACACATCAAAAGAAAACAAGGTAAACATCCATAACATAAATTCATTAAATGAACATTTGGTTCCATCACTCATTCCCAGAATGAGACAATATTACACAAGTGTTACAACTACATGATTCCACCTCATAAATACAAGAGGGTAAAAAATAACATATTACATTAGGAAATACAACAATTCTAGAAATAAAACAAGAACCACGAGTTGTCCATCTAGATGTCTCACCACCAAGTACTGAAGTTCATGGGGGACACAACGGCTTATGGTGCATGTTCCACCCAACCAAATGGTACCCGAAGGCCCACACCACATGCTAGGAGATAGTAACCACATAACATGGACAAGGATCTACTACCTCTAACCAAAGGTAGACTCATACTGACACATACTAACTCAACCAAACACATGCACAATATAAATCTAACACTAACATGGTCACATTGCTTCCTGACATAAAACTGATCAAGTATGATAAATTATGCATACACAAAACACACAACTCAATGTTATCCTACACAGAGTGTCATGACACAGTTAGACATGAGATCTCCTTTGGGCATTCTTCATAGGCTCGAGAGTTCCTAGTGACCTCTAACGAATCCCGACCCTCATACTTACTCATGTGGAATCAACTATCTCTCATGAGGACAAAATAGTTGACCTTGCCATTGCAGGCCTTCTCACTCACCCCAAGTCTAAACAAGCCCTTGTGTCTATGAGTGAGGTTAAACTATCTTGATTAATGTGAAATGCATCCTAATCATCTAAGTACATTACTTTAATTATCACTTAATTAAATCACTTCTTAAGGTTACCCGGTTCACCTCTTTGGGCTCCGGCCCCTAACAAAAGCCACTCTTCTAATGGATAACATGCTATACAAACCTAGACTCCAAGGGTAACTCAAGTGCTTACTGAACTAAACAATGCAAACACTCCTATTCTAGGAGGCAATAATTAAGGAAACCCACTCCAAACACTTTGGAGAAGACAACCACATAAAGCACTACCCAAGGGAAAACGAATGATTGACTTAACAAAGAATCAACTCACACCCACTGGAAGACTTTACAATTAAAAACAAAAATCACCCTTTTTCCCCAATCACGAACATAAGGAAAAATAATAACAACAAGCAATGACAAGGAAACATGCTATATTTGGATATATTAAATCCATTCAAATATTTAATACTTTTGCAGTCAATAATCAATTACTTCAACCAGATAAATATTAAACTAATATTAATTGCTTTTTCTAACACAAGTAAGGGAACAATTCTAATTTTATCCAACACATATTCTGACTACTTTAAAATGCAGCATAAAACTATGCAAGTAAAATTTCTTTCAAATTCACTACTAACACAACAGTTTCTACAATTTATTTAAATTTCATTTTAATCTTCATTTCCTACCTTTATTTAATAACATAAGTAATTTAAAAAAAAACACTAAGGTAAAATTATTCAGCATTCGCATTTATTATTCTCATATATTTAATTTCATAAAATATGTACAGATTAAATATTAACCTAATACCTTGCAACTCAACCTTATAAATATATATATATATATATATCTATAAATATATATAAATATATATTTATATATTTATTTATATATATAAATATATTTATAATTTTTGAATCATAATAAAAAGTCCAAATAATAGTTAAAAGAATTTAAGCAGTACAAAAAATGGAATTCATCGATTTTCGGATGGCAAGCATAGGGAAAAGACGTCCAAATATTATTAAGTTTAAATATAAATAAAAAGAACCAGGTACAGTGGGTGCGCCGACTGTACCTTGTATAGGCCGGTCGCTCCCCACATACATAGGATGTGGCTAGCGCTTCCCATGGGACAACGCGTCCCCTGATAAGGTGGGCACATTGTCACATGGGCAGTGCTCAACCCACCCTTGTACTTAAAGGTGGACGGTGGGGCTTAATCTCCCACCTCCACATTATAACTAACAAAAAAAACAATCATCCGCAATTATATATTTTTTTGATTTCGTACAGGCGACGGAATTTAAATTCCATGCATGGAAACTTGATAAAAGAAATAAATTCAATCTTAAACCACATAAAGAATATATATATATTTCCACAAAATATATTTACTGGTAAATTGAGAAAAATAAATTAAAATAACCACCTATAGGAAAATAAATAAAATTTCCAGAGATCATCTTTAAATTTTGAGAGGTTTAAAAATTAATTTATAAAACCATTTCTTCAATTTCCTAACAATACAAAAATAGGAAAACAAATAGGGATCTAAATTTCTCCATTGGAAGTTTTCTACAGAGGATTTGTTTTCACAAAATGAATCAAATTATTTTCTACAGGGATCAAATTTTCCTACAACAATCTACCTGTGTTGCACAAACAAAGGTTTGATTTAACAAACAACACTACAATTTCCTCAAATAAAAGTTAAATTCTACAGACTATTGTTTTACAAATTCATAGAGGAATTTTCACAACAAATAATAGAATTTTAAAAAATCTAAATAATTAATTTCTATCTCAAATAGCAATCTCTAATCCTAAAAGGATTTAACAAGCAATTCTAAAATCACTACCATTTTAATTAAACAAACCAAGAACAATAAATTATAGATTAAAACTTGGTATTGAAGCTACAGGCAAGAAGATTTTTTTGATGCAGAGCCTCCTCCAAAGATCTCACAATTTCTCTTCAACCATGCAGTGAATCCAAGCAAGCAAACAATCCAAAAGCTCAATCAATATCAACAGATTATTCCCAAATCGATTCTATAGCCAAAAATTCCTCCAACAATCCTGTATGCAATTTTTTCCAAAAATATCCTCTCAAAACTGAAGAAGCTTTTCCTCTCCAAAATTCTCTTCGTGAATGAATTTGCAATCAATTCTTCATATTAATTAAACATGCACTTGTGGCATAAATCAAAAATATCCTCAACAACCAAATCCACTTTTTATGCAAATCAAAAATTAAAATATCTTAATATTATTTAACTCCCACATTTTGAAAACTAACTTTTTTCTTAAAATACAATTTCAAATAAATTTCAACTTTTTTGTTTTTTATATAATATAATCCACCTAAAACTTAATTAATCAATTTTAATTATTTAATAACAAAATTCGACCCTTTTGAGAATAAATTTTATTAACTAAATAAATTTAATATAATTAAATTAAATTTTATTAATAAATTTAAATGTAACTTCTAAACATAATTTTAATTTTAATTTTAATTAATCACCACTTTAACCAATGCAATTATTCTAAAAATTCATTTAATAAACACACACCTTTCATAATCAAATAAAATTAAAATAAGGTAAACCATGACTCAACAAACAAGACTAACAACACACTAAGGCTAGGGTGTCGACTTGACACATGTTATCTAGCTACTATCTCCCATTCAACTTAACCACTGGATCGATATGCTCAAACCTGTGAAACCAGGTGGAGTCGATGTCATGTACCTGCAACCTGAAAACCAAGTAAACAACATCATATAACATAACTAGCATATAATACACCGTGAAGAAGAAATCACAGATTCCCAAGGCACTCGCAAGCGAGTGATGCAAACCCGTCCTCTTCACCAATACACTCATCAAAGATTGACATTAACATCATACTCCATAATCTCATAATAAAACTTCATGTTACAACTACTAACATCATTACACCATTAAAGCATGTAAAAAAGTCATCAGATAAACACATCACACAATAGTAGTTCATCACTCAATAGTACTGATCAAAACATAAATAACATGGTGTGCCCAGTATCAAAGTAGCTGCAACCAACAAAGCATAAAGAAAACTGAACAAGAAGCAAAACGGAGGGGTATTACATTCTCCCCCCAAAGACCAGGCTTACTCTTGGAAGCCTACAAACAAGTAGGGATATAACTCCCTCATCCTAACTACATCCTTAGAGGTGGATGAAGCATCATCCCTGGGATCCCACTCAACTCTGACCTGATCAATATCTCGCCCTCGAAGAGCGAGCGTTTTGCACTCCATTATGACCATGGGCTCCAACGCCAGTTGCCCGTCCTCTACATGTAACGAATTCCAATCAAGGACGTGAGAAACATTTGGATGATATGGCCGAAGAACTGAAACATGGAAAATGTTATGAATACGTGCAAGACTAAGTGGAAAAGCAAGTCGGTAAGCAACTGGACCAATCTTTTCGAGTATCTCAAAAGGTCTGACAAAGTGAGGCACCAAATTAGAACCCTTTCCATATCGGATAGGACTCTTTCATGGATGCACCCACAAGAAAAATTTGTCATCGACAGAAAACTAACGATCCACTCTATGCGCATTCGCATACTTCTTCTGCCTATCCTGTGTTGCTACCAGGTGCTCTCTAATCTGATCCACTTGCTGCTCCATGTCCTGCAACATCCCTGGCCCCAATAACACTTTGTCCTCTAATCGATCCCAACTCAAAGGAGTACGACATGGACGCCCATACAAAGCCTGAAAAGGTGCCATGCCAATGGAACTCTGGAAACTATTGTTATATGCAAACTCCACTAGATAAAGATAATCCTCCCATCGTGCCTACTAGTCCATAACATACATATGCAACATGTCTTTGAGGATTTGATTAACCCTCTCAGTCTGTCCATCTATCTCTGGGTGATATGCTGAACTGAAGTTCAACTGTGTCCCCATCACATGCTATAATGATGTCCATAGAACTGAGGTAAACACTAGATCCCTGTCAAAAATAATCTGACGTGGAATACCATGCAACCTCACAATATCATCCATGAACACTCTAGTAATGAATGACGCATTATATGAAGAGGGCATAGGTGAGAAGTGTGCTACCTTCATCAACCTATCGATTGTCACCATAATAGCATCATGTCATCACTAGGAGATGGGTAAACCAACAATGAAGTCCAACGAGGTAATATCCCATTTCCACTCCAGTACAAGGTGTGGCTGTAGAAGCCCTACTGGATGTTGGTGTTCAGCCTTCACCCGCTGACACTCCAGACATCTCACCACAAAATCTACAATATCCTATTTCATCCCTGGCTAGAAATACAACTGGTGTAGATCTGCGTGCATCTTCTTCACCCCAGGATGGGCTGAATATGGTGCATGATGTGCCTTGGTCAAAACCAAAGTTCCAAGGTCACCTCCTAAAGGAACATAAATATGCTTTGAATGCCTTAGAAAACCATCTGCCTCAAGTGAATAACCTGTGAACCTTCCCTTTAGAGGTCTGCCTACCTCAATATTTTCTCTCACATCCTGATACCAACTATCCGCTGGAAGAGTAGCAAGAATCCGACTCCGCAAATCCACTATAAGAGTCAAATCAAATATCTCGTGTCTATGTCTACTGAGTGAATCAGCTACAATGTTCTCTTTTCCCTGAATATACTTCACCTTGAAGTCATACTCATAGAGAAACTCCATCCAACGCCTCTGTCTAGTTTTAAGGTTTGGCTGAGTGAAAATGTACTGAAGGCTCCTGTGATCACTATGAAGCTCAAACCTGTGTTCAAGGAGAAAGTGTCTCTATTTGGTCAATGCATGGACTACTACCACTAACTCTAGGTCATGAGTGGGATAATTCAGTTCATGATCCTTAAGCTTCTGCGACTCATATGCTATAACTCATCCCTCTTGCATTAGGATTACTCCTAATCCCTCTAAGGATGTGTCTGTACATACCACAAAATCTCCTATGGGATCAGGTATTGCTAAAATCGATGCATTGGTCAGCTTGTCCTTAAGAACCTCAAAAGATGACTCACACTGCTCTGACCATCCAAACCTCTTCCCTTTCCTCTGAAGAGAAGTGATAGGATGACCTATCCTGGAAAAGCTCTAAACAAATCTCCTGTAATATCATGCAATCCCCATAAAACTACGAATCTCTGCCACATTCGTGGGCGCAGGCCAATCTAGGACAACTTGGATATTTGAAGGATCCACAGATATTCCCTCCCCTGAGATCACATGACCAAGATACCTAATCTCAGTCTTCAAGAATTCGCATTTCGACAAGTTGGCATAAAGTTGGTTTTCTCGTAAACACTACAGTACCTATCGCAAATGCTCCTCATGTTCCTCTACTATCCTGGAATATATCAATATATCATATAGGAACACAAGAAAAAACCTATCAAGGTATGTGTGGAATACTCCATTCATCAAACTCATGAACACAAATGGTGCATTCGTCAACCTGAATGGTACCACAGTAAACTTGTAGTGACCATACTAAGTCTGAAACACTGTCTTATGGATATCTGCATCAAAAATACGAAGCTGATGGTATCCTGACTTAAGGTCTATCTTTGAAAAGATGGTAGCACCTTTGACTTGGTCAAACAAGTCATAAATTCTGGAAAGTGGATAACGATTCTTGATCGTCACTTTGTTCAACTGTCGGTAATCAATGCACAACTGAAGTGAACCGTACTTCTTCTTCATGAAGATGATAGGTGCTCCCCAAGGAGAAACACTAGGATGAATAAATCCCTTCTCTAACAAATCCTCCAACTGCAAACGAAGCTCTTTCAGCTCCTGAGTAGTCATACGGTAGGGAGCTCATGAAATAGGCTCTGATCCAGGTACTAAGTCAATTTTAAAATCTATATCTCTCCGTGCTGGCATCCCTGGAATGTCATCTGGAAAGACATCTATGAAATCCTGAAGAACAGGATGACTATCTAGAGATACCTTCTCCTCTCCATCTCCTAATCCCAAGTCCTCAACTGTAATTGCAAACAATAGACATCCACGACGAACACATCTCCTCAAATGCATAGCTGAGATAATCCTCAAAGATATCGGTCTGTGAAATCCTATAATATCCACCTCCCCACTAGATGCATTAATGCACTGACTCGACTTACGTCAACAATCAATAATTACTCGATGAGCCTGCAACCAATCCATACCTAGGACAACATCATAAGATCCCAATGGTATAACCCAAAGATCCAAGGTAGTAAGGAGTGGTCCAATATCCAACCTATAGTCAGGTACTACGCAATGTGATGCGACTTTTCCACCAGATGCTAAGTCGACCTACCACCTATCGGCTTGCCTTACGGCCCCTAGTCTGCAACATGAAACTCCAGATGAAGAAATGAAGGAGTCAGATGCTCCTGAATTAAATAGAATAGTAACAGGGTTACCTAATAACATACCATAAGTCTCAACCACGGTACCCTGGTGCCCTGCCTGACCGTTATCAACCATTGTGAACACATGATGGCCTTTTCCAGCATCTCCCACTATCAGCTATGACGTCGTTGGTCTCTACGTGAATCTCGATGTGCCCTTATTGGGACACATCCTAGCAATATGGCCTTGCTGACCATAAGAGAAGCAACCTATGCCTCTACCATAACCTCTACCTCCTGCTGGTGCACTAGACTACTGTGCACTGCCTCCAAAAGTGGACTAGACCCTCTGAGCGGGTTGCTCACAGTTGAAATGCTTCATGCGCCTCCAGTTTCTATCACCCTGTCGTTGCTAGAAACCTTTCTGTTTCCCCTGGAATGACTGTTACTAACTGCCCTATGCTGATACCTATTGTGTCTTAGGAGGCACAACCCCCTATGTCAGTCCCCCTCAAGTACTAGCCCCAGCTCCTATGCCACTGCCTATAATAACACCAATATGGCCTCCCAAATCCAGAGTCAGGTTCTCGTCCACCAACTGTGTGTTCTCCACAGCTATCTCCATAGACTTGGGCTCAAAGACATGCACACCACTATTGATACGGGCATTTAAGCCCCTGATGAAATGTTGCATGAGCATCCCCTCATCATCCCCTATTCCTGCGAACTATTTAAGTTCATCGAAATGCCTCTCATACTGATCCACAGTTAAGGCTACTGTCATAGGGCATGGAACTCATCACCCCTATGCTGACGCCAATGCTCAAAAAGAAAGCGGGCTCTGAATCGGTCAAGGAAAATTTCCCAAGAAACTGAACTCATGTCTATATGGAGCTTTTGCTCCTCAAGTTTCCACCAAGTGGCTGCAAATCCTCGGAGGTGAATAACAGTGCATCATGCTTTAGTATTACTATCAAAAGGATGCATAGAAAAGCATTGGTCAAGACCTATCAACCAAGTCTTGACCTCTAAACTGGTACCTACTCCATCAAACCAAGGTGGCTATGACCAAATCAAATCCCTCATATAGTTCACTACTAAAATATCTGACTAAGTTGTAACTAT
>CM021100.1:364533659-364607519 GCA_007115665.2 Sequoiadendron giganteum | reverse complement strand
GATCACTCATTCCCAGAATGAGACAATATTACATAAGTGTTACAATTACATAATTCCACCTCATAAATACAAGAGGGGTAAAAATAACCTATCACATTAGGAAATACAACAATGCTAGAAATAAAACAAGAACCACGAGCTGTACATCTAGACGTCTCGCCACCAAGTACTAAAGTTCACGGGGGACCCAACGGTTTATGGTGCATGTTCCACCCAACCAAGTGGTACCCAAAGGCCCACCCCCCATGCTAGGAGATAGTAACCACATAATATGGACAAGGATCTACTGCCTCTAACCAAAGGTAGACTCATACTGACACATACTGACTCAACCAAACACATGCACAATATAAATCTAACACTAACATGTTCACATTGCTTCCTGACATAAAACTGATCAAGTATGATAAAGAGTCCATACACAAAACACACAACTCAATGTTATCCTAGACAGAGTGTCATCACACAGTTACACATGAGATCTCCTCTGGGCATTCTTCACAGGCTTCGGAGTTCTTGGTGACCTCTAACGAATCTTGACCCTCATACTTACTCATGCTGAATCAACTATCTCTTGTGAGGACAAAATAGTTGACCTTGCCATTCAAGGCCTTCTCACTCACCCCAAGTCTAAACAAGCCCTTGCGTCTATGAGTGAGGTTAAACTATCTTGATTAATGTGAAATGCATCCTAATCATCTAAGTACATTACTTTAATTATCACTTAATTAAATCACTTCCGAAGGTTACCCGATTTACCTCTTTGGGCTCTGGCCCCTAACAAAAGCCACTCTTCTAATGGATAACACGCTACGCAAACCTAGACTCCAAGGGTAACTCAAGTGCTTACTGAACTAAACAACACAAACATGCCTATTCTAGGAGGCAATAATTAAGGAAACCCACTCCAAACACTTAGGAGGAAACAACCACATAAAGCACTACCCAAGGAAAAAAGAACGATTGACTTAACAAAGAATCAAATCACATCCACTAGAAGAATTTACAACTAAAAACACAAATCACCCTTTTTCCTCAATCACAAACATAAGGAAAAAAAATAACAAGCAATGACAAGGAAACATGCTATATTTGGATACATTATGTCTATTCCCCTATTTAATACTTTTGCAGTCAATAATCAATTACTTCAACCAGATAATTATTAAACTAATATTAATTGCTCTTTCTAACACAAGGAAGGGAACAATTCTAATATTATCCAACACATATTCTGACTACTTTAAAATGCAGCATAAAACCATGCAAGTAAAATTTCTTTCAAATTCACTACTAACACAACAGTTTCTACAATTTTTTAAAATTTCATTTTAATCTGCATTTCCTACCTTTATTTAATAACATAAGTAATTTAAAAAAATACACTAAGGTAAAATTATTTAACATCAACATTTATTATTCTGATATATTTATATTCAGAAAATATGTATAGATTAAATATTAACCTAATACCTTGCAACTCAACCTTATAAATAAATATATATATATATATATAAATATATAGATATATATTTATATATTTATTTATATATATAAATATATTTATAATTTATGAATCATAATAAAAAGTCCAAATAATATTTAAAAGAATTTAAGCAGTACGAAAAATGGAATTCATCGAATTCTAGATGACACGCATATGGAAAAGACACCCAAATATTATTAAGTTTAAATATAAATAAAAAGAACTAGGTACAGTGGGTGCGCCGACTATACCTTGTACAGGCCGGTCACTTCCCACATACATAGGATGGGGGCAGTGCTTCCCATGGGACAACGCGTCCCCCAATAAGGTGGGCACACTGTCACATGGGCAACGCTCAACCCACCCTTGTACTTAAAGGTGGACGGTGGGGCTTAATCCCCCACCTCCACATTATAACTAACAAAATTAAATAAAATCCACCATTATATTTTTGCTTTTTTTCGTCAAGGCGATGGAATTTAAATTCCGTGCCCGGTGACTTGATAAAAGAAATAAATCCAATCTTTAACCACATAAAGAATATATATATATATATATATTTATATGTTATGTGTATATATTTGAGAATATAATACATATAATGTATAAATATATATATATATATTTACACTGAATAATTTTATTGGTAAATTGAGAAAAATAAATTAAAATAACCACCTACAGGAAAATAAATAAAATTTTCCAGAGATCATCTTTAAATTTTGAGAGGTTTAAAAATTAATTTATAAAACCATTTCTTCAATTTCCTAACAATATAAAAATAGCAAAACAAAAAGGGATCTAAATTTCTCCATTGCAAGTTTCCTACAGAGGATTTTTTTTCACAAAATGAATCAAATTATTTTCTACAGGGATCAAATATACCTGTGCTTCACAAACAAAGGTTTGATTTAACAAACAATACTACAATATCCTCAAATAAAAATTAAATTCTACAGACTATTGTTTTACAAATTCATAGAGGAATTTTCATAGGGAATAACAAAATTTCCAAAAATCTGAATATTTAATTTCAATCTCAAATAGCAATCTCTAATTCTAAAAGGATTTAACAAGCAATTCTAAAATCACTACCATTTTAATTAAACAAACCAAGAACAATAAATTACAGATTAAAACCTAGTATTGAAGCTACAGGCAAGAAGGATTTTTTGATGCAGAGCCTCCTCCAAAGATCTCACAATTTCTCTTCAACCATGCAGTGAATCCAAGCAAGCAAACAATCCAAAAGCCCAATCAATATCAACAGATTATTCCCAAATCGATTCTACAGCCAAAAATTCCTCCAACAATCCTCTGTGCAATTTTTTCCAAAAATATCCTCTCAAAACTAAAGAATCTTTTCCTCTCCAAAATTCTCTCCGTGAATGAATTTGCAACCAATTCTTCATATTAATTAAACATGCAGTTGTGGCATAAATAAAAAATATCCTCAACAACCAGATCCACCTTTTATGCAAATCAAAAATTAAAATATCTTAATATTAATTAACTCCCACATTTTGAAAACTAGCTTTTTAAAAAAAATACAATTTCAAATAAATTTCAACTTTTTTTCCTTTTATATAATATAATCCACATAAAAGTTAATTAATTAATTTTAAATATTTAATAACAAAATTCAACCCTTTTGAGATTAAATTTAATTAATTAAATAAAATTTTATTTATAAATTTAAATGTAACTTCTAAACATAATTTTAATTAATCACCACTTTAAGCAATGTAATTATTCTAAAAATTCATTTAATAAACACACACCTTTCAAAATCAAATAACATTAAAATAAGGTAAACCATGACTCAACAAACAAGACTAACAACACACTAAGGCTTAGGCGTAGACTTGACACATGCTACCTAGCTACTATCTCTCATTCAACTTAACCATTGGATCGACACACTCAAACCTATGAAACCAGGTGGAGTCGATGTCATATACCTGCAACCTTAAAACCAAGTAAACAACATCATATAACATAACCAACATATAATACACACTGTGAAGAAGAAATCATAGATTCGTAGGGCGCTTGCAAGCGAGTGATGCGAACCCATCCTCTTCACCAATACACTCATCAAAGAATGACATTAACATCATACTCCATAATCTCATAATAAAATATCATGTTACAACTACTAACATCATTACACCATTAAAGCATGTAAAACAGTCATCAGATAAACACATCACACAATAATAGTTCGTCGCTCAATAGTAGCAATCAAGACATAAATAACAAGGTGTGCCTAGTATGAAAGTAGTTGCAACCAATAAAGCATAAAGCAAATCGAAAAAGAAGAAAAACAGAGGGGTATTACATACACAAACTCCACCAAATATAGATAATCATCCAAGTGAGTCTGTTAATCCATGACATACATCTTGAGCATATCCTCAAGGACTTGAGTAACCCTATCGGTCTACACATCAGTCTCTAGGTGGTAAGTTGAACTAAAGTTCAACGAAGTCCCTAATGCATGTTGCAAGAATGTCTAGAGAATTGAAGTGAACACTAGATCTCTATCACAGATAATCCTAAGAGGAATCTCGTGCAACCTGACTGTATTCTCCATGAAATTCTTGGCTATTGAAGAAGCATTATATGAAGACCAAACATGAGAGAAGTGTGCCACCTTAGTCAACTTGTCCATGGTGAGCATGATGATGTCATGACGATGAGAAGATACTAGAAATCCAAGTATAAAATCCATAGAGATGATAACCCATTTCCATTTTGGGACACGATGCGGTAGCAAAAGACCTGCCGGGTGTTAGTGTTATGCCTTCACCCTATGACACTCCAAACTCCTTGAAAAAAATCAATATTCATTTTCATTTCGGCCCAAAAATATAATTGACGAAGCTTTGCGTGCATCTTCTTGACACCCAGATGAGTTGAGTAGGGTGCTCGATGTGCCTCTGACATAATTAGGGTACGAAGACCCTCTGAAGGAGGAACACAAATGTTACGTAAGTGTCTCAAAAGACCATCCGAATCAAGGTAATAACCTGCAAATCTACCCTCCAAGGCTCTACCTGTCTCAATCTCAGACCTCACCTCTTAATACCAACTATTTGTAGGAAACGCTGCAAGAATCTAACCCCTCAAATCTATTCCAAGAGTGATTTTAGAGGGATCATGCCTCTGCCAACTAAGAGAATTTAACACAACATTCTCCTTTCCTTGTATATATTTCACGTCAAAGTTATACTCACATATGAACTCCATCCACCACCTTTGCCTAGCATTCAGGTTTGGTTACGTGAAAATATATAGTAAACTATGATGATCGCTATGCAAATTAAATCGATGCCCTAACAAAAAATGTCTCCATCTCACGAAGGAATGAAAAATGATGGCTAACTCGAAGTCATGTGTAGGATAGTTCAACCCATGATCCTTGAGTTTGTGAGACTCATAGGCTGTCACACAACCATCCTACATGAATACTGCTCTTAGACCCTCCAAAGATGCATCAATACACACCACAAAATCTCTAGTACAATCAAGAACTACCAAAATAGGTGCACTAGTCAACCTCTCCTTGAGATTCTGAAAGGCTACGTAACACTGCTCTAACCAAAAGAACTTCCCTTTCCTCTAAAGGGAAGGGATAGGGTGAGCAATCCTCAAAAATCCCTACACAAACCACCAATAATAACCTACTAGACCCATACCCTTGTGAAGCTCTGAAACATTAGTGGGCTTAGACCAATCTATGATGGAATGGATCTTTGAAGGATCCACAACAATACCCTCTCCAAAAATAACATACCCCAAATATCTGACCTCTGTCTAAAAGAACTCACATTTTTTCAAATTCACATAAAGTTTATTCTGCCTCAGACACTGCAATACCTACCACAAATGCTCCTTGTGCTCCTCCATAGTCCTAGAATAAATCAAAATATCATCTAGGAACATAAGGATAAATCTATCAAGATACCTATGCAGAAAACTCCATTTATTAGGCTTATAAATATAGATGGTGCATTTGTTAACTCAAATGACACAACAGTGAACTCATAATGCCAATAGAGAGTGTGAAATGCAGTCTTATGAATATCTACCTCAAAGATACAAAACTAATGATACCTCAACTTAAGATCAATCTTTTAAAACACCTTGGATCCCTTAATATGATCAAAGAGGTCATCAATCCTCGGAAAGGGATATCTATTTTTCACCGTCACCTTATTTAATTGCTGATAATCAATACACAACTGAAGATATATGTCCTTATTCTTCACAAAAATGATTTTTGCTCCCCAAGGAGAGACACTAGGATGAATGAACACCTTATCCATCAACTCCTCTAGCTACAACCAAATCTCCTTAAGCTTCTGAGTAGTCATCCAATACGGAGCTTGAGAAATAGGCTATGCTCTGGGAACTAGATCTATCTTGAAATCGATGTCATGTTTAGGTGGAATCCCTAGAATCTCACTAAAAAAGACATTTGCATACTCCCTAAGGATAGGATGATCATCGAGGGACACATCTTGACTCACCCTTAGCTCCAAATCATTAACTATCACAACAAACAAATGGAAAACTTGATGCATGCATCTCTTTAGTTGCATAGAAAAAATCATACACAAGGAGATGGGTCTACGAATACCAACTATATTTGCATCCCTATCTAAATCATCAAAACACTGCATTGACTTATGCCAACATTCTATCACTACTCGATGAGCATCCAGCCAATCCATACCCAACACTATATCCTAAGATCCTAGGGGTATGATTCAAATATGCACCCTGGTAAAGAGAGTACCAATCCTCAAACCACATCCATACACAAGGTATTATATCACTACTCTATCTCCACAGGCCAATTCAACTTGCCACCTGACATCTTGCTTTGCTACCACTAGTCCATAACACTCCACTAAAGAAGGGGAAATGAAAGAGTCAGAAGCATAAGAGTCTAAAAGGATAGAAACATCAATACCCTGAAACACACATGTGGTATACACAACTGTGACTTGATGCTCTACCTCATAGTTATTGACTGGTGTAAATACTTTGTGAGACCTACCTGCATCACCCACGGTCAGCTCCTAAGCTGCCAGCCTTTGACTGAAACCTATAGTGCTCTTATGTGGACACTGTCTGGCAATATGGCCCTACTGGCCACAAGAGAAACATCTTATACCTCTGCCAAACCCCCAATTGCCTAACGACATACTGGACTACTAAAGATACCTGTACTGATTTCAGTCTGTGTACTCTGAGTTGGCTGATCAAAATGATTACGCTTGGATCACCACCAATTCTGATTTTTCCCAGGCTGAGGACTACTACCCTACTGAGAGTGAAAGTTCTTAGGTTTTAACTAGGAAGGCTGCTATTGCCTCTGCTATTTTCCACCCTTACTGGGTGCATGATGGCTCCTAGAAGAACATGTTGCCTGAGACTGATCACCTTGGGATCCATAGCATGCTGTAGGTGCACTACAAATCTATACACCTCTCTTTCCTCCTAGCACAATGGCCAGATTCTCCTCTATTATCTGAGCGTTCTCTAATACCACCTCCATGTTCTTCGGCTCAAAAACATAGACTCCCCCACTAATACAAGAATTCAAGCCCCTAATAAAATGCTGGACCAATATGGCCTCATCATCACCAATTCCTCCATACTACTTAAGCTCAAAGAACCTATGTTCATATTGCTCCATAGACATACCCATCTACCTCAACTCATGAAATTCATTAACACAATGCTTCCTTCATTAATGTAACAAGAAATGAGCCCTTAACCTCTCTAGAAACATCTCCCAAGAAAATGAACCAATATTAAAATACAATTTCTATTCCTCTGAACACCACCATGTAGAAGCAAAAACTCTAAGGTGCATGATGGTGCATCTCTCCTTGGTGTTAATACCATATGGATGTATGGGAAAACACCTGTCCAAATATATCAACCAATTTTGTACCTCCAAGCCACCACTAGAACCATTGAAGGTAGGAGGGTGTGACCTCAGGATATCCCTCATATGACCTACTAAAATAGTCTCCTTCTCTACAATGACATCTCTCTTCCTAGGATACCTTTCTCTCTCCCTATGCACATGCTCAGAGTGCTGAGATTCACCCCACTAATTATCATCCTATCTAGGGCCTAGATGGGAAAGGACCTCCATGAGAAAATGGTGTAACTGAGCTCCATCTAACTCTAGATGGTCATGATTCTAATCCTCGCTTCCCTGATCATTCTCAAAGACTTGTTGTTCCTCACGTTCACTCTCGTGGGAACTCTGAGAAGGGTTGTTCTAGTGTTTAGCCTCACAGCCACCACCTCAACCCCTACCATGACCCTAAGCTCGACCTCGACCTACAGGAATCTTCCTACACAAACACCACCAAGGGGAAACTCTTAGGTTCTTTGGTGAGGATGAACAAAAAAGGGGAAAACATAATCTCCAGAGTCTAAGCAACTAGGATGACCTAATGGGCTCATATAATATGGAAGTACCCAATTATAGAACTTGGGCTCTCATACCAAGTGTAATGCCCCGCCATGGAACCCCAGAGGACAACACTAACTAAATCACATTAATGGAACATTTTTTTTTAAATTTAATAACAATAGATTGCATAACATAATGATCTAAACCATGTCCTCTAAGGTTCCCGAACTGCACTAGTAAAAAACTAAATAACCAAGATAACTAGAAACATTTCATTGACTTTTCAAATGACATAACTTATCTAACATGCAAGGTTCATTAAATGTCAGTTGATAATCAACATTAAATAGATATATTTCTAAGCAACTGCATACACAAGATACATCACATAACCATATTTATTACAAGAGAGTAAATCAATATCTATTACAACATTTCAATATTTACATCAATGCTTCCCTAAGTGCATGTGGGAAGAATACATCAATTACAACATGAGGTACATCTGATATATAATCTAGTACATATACAAAAGAGGTTGTCTTCTTCAACTGGAACATGAACTAGAGTCTACAACACAAAGAACAATCTCCATGCACACAAGCTTGCAACAAGAATACCCAATGGAGGAAAAAACACCAACCTCTCGACCATGTGGAACCCTAAGGTCCACCCCCTATGTTAGGAGATAACACAAGGTCCCCCTTCATACAAACAATCAAGAAGACAAGTGTTGATCATAAACAAGGGCTATACATGACACAAACACAATATTGCTAACAATACTGACATCACATACAAAATTTACATCACTTCTAGAGGCACACACACAATATAAGGAGAACATACAACTAGGTAATGCTAGACTACAATAGGGAGGAGTGTCATCACATAGCTTGATATGGGTTATCCTAGCAGATCTTCCTAGGCCCCGACCCCCATCCTAGGTTATCCTGGAAGCCTCTACCAATCCTTGACCCCATAAAAAATCATGTGGAATCAACATATCTTTCATGAGCACAAGGTAGTTGATCTTGTCATTCCAGGCCTTCGCATCTCATCTCAAGCCTAAATGAGCACTTGAGCCATGACTAAGGCATACCATTATCTTGATTAGTGTGAAATCTACTCATCCCCCTGATTCATTATTTAGATTATCACTAGATTAAGAAACTCTTCAATAGGTTATCCTAGAAACCACTTTGGGTTTCATCCTCCATTGAGAGCCACTCCCCCTACTGGCAAATAATAGACCCTAAACATCAAACAAGGTATTTACCATCTTGCATACATAACATGGTCCACATAAATCCATACACAGTGCAAGGTATTGCTCATCTTGCACACATAATCATAAAAATCCATATACAATACAATGAATCAACCTTCTTGCACACTTAGCATAAACACAAAAATCAATACACGGTGCAAGGCATTGACCATCTTACATACAACACAAAACATTGCCAATCCACATCCAAAGTGAAACCATCAAAAGAAACATACATACAAAAAATACTCCCTCCCAAGCCTTTGGAAGCCAACTTAACCACTTTGCACAAATGACTCCCACTTTTTAACAATAACCAAAATCACCCCAATATCAAAAACAAATGATCAAACAAACAATACGTCCATGAAAGAAATTATTTACACATCTTCTGATAATCATTAACTTAGCCACTAATTCACTTCACAAAGCATAAACCACAATTAAAATTGTACTCGATAACTCATTACATGGTAAATTAACAATTTAACTATTAGATAATTATAAATGAAATCAACATTCATTTATTTAAACAAATATTTTAATTATCTAAATATATATATAAATAAATCATTTTCCCTTATTTAATTTCCAAATTCATTTTTCTAACACAATCATTTAATCTCATGGACAGAATTATTCATTTTCGACAACCGTAATATATATACATATGCATATATATATACACATACATATATTAAAACCAGAATATAATTTATAATTCATTATATCAACTTATGCTATGACATATATATATACATACACATATATATCTACAAGCATACATATATTTACAAAATTGAATACTGATTATAACCATATCTATCGAAGTAAACAACACAATTTATAACTATCGATTACTAACTACAATGCATACTATTTGATTAAAAAATATGAGGCATATTCATCCAATATCGAATGCCAAACCAAATATTGAAGCTTTGAAAAAAATTTCAGACTCGAGCAAAGAAATCGCCACCTACAAAATTGAATAAAACATAGGCTAACACAGACCGACGCTGAGAGTGAAGTGAACAACCTTCAGGAATTATCGTTGTAGGGAGGAATCGCATAAATAACATCCAATATAAACAATGCATGGAAAGAGATCACACATACAATATTCACAAAACAAGAAAACGGACCCTAAAGCATAGATCATGCGACAAGTTTACAAGGAATAGAGAATGAAAGGCAGTCGACCAACCGATGATGGCTGGCCAGCACCGAACCTGACTCATAGATGAGAGATAGCCCTTAAACAAATGCTTTAAAATTAGTTTTAGTTTTATCAAGCCATGATACAGGGTGTGCTAAACAATATTGAAGGGGATTTACAAAACTTTTGATCTAATGCATTCGGCTGGGTAAAGCACACACCTTGGTAAACATGTATGCGAGAATTAGAAACATAGAGGAGACACATAAATTTTGACTCCATGCCTCAAATAGATGGCATCTCATGGAACACAATGATTGCAGGACGACACAAATTGGATTTGTTAAAAAGGCTTTAGAAGCTTTCAAGTAAATGAAATCGGATTACTACAGTGTACACCCTAAATGAATTTGTTACAAGATTCAAGAAAATTTTAGAGAAGAGTAACTGGTTGGGGAAAAAAGTAAATTGGCATCTTAATATGATATGCAAGACTGCAGAATATGGATGATAGGGGAAAGGACCCAGTAGTTGAGCATGTTCCAATAGTTGTGATAGTATTTGTTAATATAATGTCCAATAGTTGTTTATATAATGTCCAATAATTATTTATATAATGTCCAATAATTGTGACATAAGTACCCTAACTTAAACAAAATGTATCCCTTAGATCTAGAAAACAACCAATCATGTGATGCAACATCAACGCTCAACTACTCATGATGTGAATGCACAAGTATTGGTAGCACTTTGTTTTTGGGCTTTTTTGGACACCTTGACAAAAGGCATGCTGATGTGGCCCTGAAACAAAATTTATAAGCAAGGGACTTGGCATGTAAGCTGCTGTAAAAAAATTGGAGTGATTTGAAATTTCCACGTAGGATTTTGGGAAGCGCAAAGTTAGGGTGCACAATTACTGGGTCCTCTCCCCTATATAGAAAAGGGCTTTGAAAATCCTCAGATAATGTATTTACTAATTGTTCAATTCAGAAATAAACAAATAAATGTTTTGTTTCCACACAACACAAACACTCAACACATTCATTTTCAAAACAAAGATAAAATTTAGAAAGACAATAGTTCAAACCTCGATCCAAACGCTTGGAAGTCCAATCCTTCCAACTCCCAAATCAGTTTTTCCAAAATCCCAAGTCAAAATCCACCATATTAAAAATTTTGTAGACAAATTACCTTTTCAGCCATAGAATTGCCTTGAAAACCTCCTAGGAGAATAATATTTATAGAATGAAGAAACTATTCATTATCCCCTGGAAAACCAACCAACTTTCCACATTTAAAAATTAACTTTTGATTTATTAATCTTTTCTTCACACAATAATAAAATTTTAATTAATTAAAAGCCTTTTAATTTATCATATCATTACTTATGTTTATTTATCAAGACACACTCCAATTTTATTTACATTTAATAATTACTTTATAATCTCGCTTTATAATATTTTATTTATTAACTTAGCATTACATTATAATTTATTTTACCATGAACTATGATTATATAAAAGTATTTATATTTACTTATCAAAAGCACCTTATTAACTTAATAATTTTATTTTAATGTGAGAATTAATCAAAATCATTTATCAAGAAATTCTAAACCAAATGAACTAAATGCCAATCAATACCTGACCACAAACAACACTAACTAACCATACCAATCATACTAAAAAAATTGACTAGGCACGAAATCGGATACTCATCCTCGTCAAGGATGATGACTAGGTTAGGGGACCAAGTGTTATTTCCAATCAACTAATTCATTGGGTTTTAAGGTATGCTTAGACATATCAATTTAGGTGGATTCGATGCCTAGTACTTGCAACCTTCAACACACAAAACGGTCATGCATATACATGTACATATAATTAGGCACACCATGAAAAGGGAATCACAACATCGCAACGTACTCACAAGTGAGTAATGTGACACTGTCCCCTTCATCCAAAAACATTAGTAAGACATCACTAAATAATCACATCAACTCCAAGATAAAATCAGTCATAGGATAATTGCACCATAGTCATGATATGATAATCACATAATGCTCATGATCAAATAAAACCATATACTAGTCATATCATGTGCATAAAACTCAAATAACCGAAATGTCATCACAAACATCATCATAGCAATAAATTCAACATCAAGCAATGTACCATAATGTCACAACCCAAAACAAATCAACCGTCAGTCTATCAAAGAATAGTATGAGGGGCACTACATTAAGCATAAACCATTACATTCTTATTGTAGAGGAAATAATTTGCTACCCTCAAGATAATGGGATCTCAAGGAGAAAATTTATCTCTCAACTACCTCAATTGACCTAGTTCAACTGAACTAGAAAGAGAAAAACTTTAAAACTATAATCTAAACTATGTTTAATAATAAATGTAACCAAATATCTTAAATACCTTACATTTACAAAGTGATAAAAATATTTATATTATAGAAATCAAAAGTAGAAAGTACACAAAACATGATACCGGTCTGACAAAGTCTTAGCCTTGGACACCAGCAAGCTATGAGGAGGTCTATACATCCATGCTATTAGCTACATTGATCAACCCTAGAAAATTTCATAGTGAAGTCTTTTATTTTATTAAACTATCCAACATTTGCACACATGGAGATAATGAAAAATGTTGGGGTTGTATAGGGGTTTGACCTAGTCAAACCCTAACTTTGGTGTTTCCACCTCCATAGAAATTCAAACAAGATTGGATTGCATAAAAATTAATAGATGTGTGATAGAAACAAAGATCACTATGGAGGAGAACCCATATCATGATTAAAATATGATATATGAGATAAAATGACAAACAAGATAGTATTACCAGTAGTTGTGACCCCTCTCTTGAGATAGTAGACATGAAAATATCATGTGCAACAGGATTCCTTATTGTGGTGAGATAATTTCAACTTATTTATGGTACAAGTGAGCTGTAGAGAGCTCTAAGTCTAAAATGTTGCAAGTTGTGAAGAATTGTGAAAATGAGAGAAAAGATAATTTTATTCATAGACTAGGTGGGAATGGCTATTATAGTTGAATTTTGGCACTACGAAATGTGTCACAAATAATCTATATGAAATATTCACACTTGAATCTTAGATTTTAGAGGGACGTTTTTGTGCTACAAAGATGTCTATGCATTGCATTATAGTCTAACCAATTTCTTCCTAAATTCAAACCACGGGCTACAAATGTGTCATCATTTCCATCCATGAGATCGAAATCATGAAATCATAATTATGGATTTTGTCATAAATCCCTCAGGCACAATGCATAAGTGTGAAATTGGCCTAGGGTACAATTTTCAATGCTACATTTTTCCCTCACTTTTGTGAGCTAATCACTTAGATGGATCAATAACACCAAAGTAGCTAAAAAATTGTAAAACATTAAGTCAATAAATACATTAACTAACGTAAAAAATGATACTGTAGAGGTTGTAGAGATTGACATGAATGATTCCCCTGATGATAAGTGAAAATATACAACATCAAACATGAAAATATAGCTACAAATAAAAATATTGTCAATTATATAAATGGAAGAAGCTACTTTAATGAGAAGAATGCTTAAGATGTTAGTGAGTTGAAAGAAAAAAAATTAATAAAGATGTGAATATATGCCCCCTAGTGTTTTTTGCCCTAGACAAGAGGGTAAAAAAAGGAGAGTAGTCAAATCAAAACTACCACAAAAAAAAATCAAAAATGGGAAAAATTTTGACTATGTACTCACTTGGTGAGCCCAAAAGGGTGATTTTCACTATTCACGATGAGGATTTTTGCTTAGAATTCTATAAAACTTAAGAAAAATGCCTCACTGATGATAGTTTCAACCATCATGCATCAAGGAGCTTCAGAGTGCTATGGAGAGGGAGGAGCCATTGGATGAGGTAGGCTAAATTTTTTAATTTCACATGTATTTCATTAATTTAAATTTAAGAGGAAAAAATATGGTTGTGCAAGCATCCCAAGTATGCACTAGTTTCCTTAACTACACACTAGCATATAGGGCCCTATGTATTCGTCCAAGGTATGGTTTTGTGCTATCATCCTCCGAGCACATTGGCTTCTCAGGGTTTTGTTGGTCTATAGGTCGGTGTGCTAGAATCCTAAAGGCTAGAGTTAGAATTTTTTCTCAAAATTTAATTTTTTTCATGCTTAAAGTAGATGTAGATAGAAACTATTTAAATTTTTATGTGACATAGTTTCCTTTTTCTAGACTATATTAGATCTTAGGGATCATATCGATAATCTCATGTTATTTCTCCTACATATTTAGATAGGAGACTTCACAGGTCAATACCACAACCTAATTCACTAATTTAGTCTCTGGTTGAACTATGAGATGTTGGAGATGAGATATCACCCTACCATGTTGATGGATCTAATATAGAGGTGGGCTGTAAACACTATGTCATTACATCTCCCTATAGGGGATATTATGATCACAAAGGTTGACATCTAGCAGATCTTGCACCTCCCCATCTAAGGGGAGAGGATTACATTAAATGAGGCACATAGCACATAGGATGTCTGAGATGACAGACTATGTTGTATTGACTAAGTTGTATCCATAGACATGACTGGGAACATATACCTATGATGGCTAGAGTAGGGATGAGTGGTAGTTCCCCCAGTGTAGAGGATCATGATTGTGATGGTGGCACTTTGGGTGGCCCTATTAGGATGAGGCTCCTACTTGCATGTGGACCTCATTTGATATATTAGAGAGATGGAGGAGAGTAGGACCGTATTTTTCTAGGGTTGTAGCACATTGGTCCATTTATATATCATTACCTTCAGTGATACATGCATTCTATGTACCATAGTTTGATATCCTACATGCTCCTCTAGGTGTGAGGGTTAAAGCATATTACCTACACATGGTAAACTAATTTTCCTTGGCATATCATAGGTGATCTACCATGAGTGCATGCAAGCCCAATTGTGTGGTAGTGGAGGTTCAAAAGCATTTCTATTTTCAAGAGAGATCGTACACTGCCTTGGGTTCAACGATGTTGTGTGAAACCCCTATCGAGATATGGAGTGATGTCCTACAAATAGGAAAAATTCTATGCATGCAACATGACCAATTCCTAGCTGTCATCCATGACCACGTCATATTCTCATACTATTAGAGGCTAAATATGAGGCAATATGGATAGGTGGAAATGGTTCCCCACATCATCCTCACCTAAAATTGATCCTTTAAGAGCACAATCAGACTTGAAGACCTCCCATGTCCTACCATCAGGGACATGGCAGAGAGCGAGGAGGGTAGTAGCGATTATGATGATCCACCTATGCTTGAAATTGATGATGTTGAGTCACAATTTTTTTTGGTAGGTGTTGGGAGATAGTGGATCCCACTTGCATATTTCTTGAGGATGGCACCAAGGGAGACCTAGCCATTTTTGGGTTAGATGGAGAGGGGAGCCCAAGAGGAGACCAAGGAGGCACTAGGGGAGAGGCCAAGGAAGTGGTGGAGGATCTCCTCCCTAGAGGAAATCCCTAACATCTCAATTCTTCCACCAGTGTGTACTCAACCTAGGAGTCCACCATCACTGACTACATAGATGGGGATTCTTGTAGCCATAACAACAAGGACATCGGGGGCCTCAAGGAATGGGGCCACACTTATGAATCTTGAATAGTGAGCTATGGATCTAGGTATAACTTGATTTATGATTTATATATGCTTTTATTTCTTATTATTATATAATTATTATTATGAAAAAAATTTGATACATATCCTCTTCTCTATTCTTGTAGTTATCACATGAGAGTGGATCAACTTCTTTGGTCGAGGGCTAGTAGAGATTGTACTATTCGTCCAAAATTGAGGTCCTATCCTAGATACCTACTGGCCACAATAGATAATTGGGAGGCACATCCAACTATTTGAGCATAGATCATGGCTTAGTACAATGTATAAGGAGACCTGAGTGGAGATCATGCAAAGGGAGTCTGCGCTAAGCACTATGATGGGTCACCAAGACCAAAGGGTGATGAAGCTTCACACTATCCTTTTTGGGAAAGACTTTTTCATGATGAAGATAGAGAGTATCAACTGTGCACATGACACCCTTTAAAGTGAGGTTGAGGAGCTCAAGAGAGATTTTGAGGCTATGTTAACCAATGCCCCTACAAAAATAGATCATCCAATAGTGTGCAAACTCATGGATGATGTGGCCACAACTAGGAAAATGGAGGACACTCTATAGGAGTATATTGCCACCCATAGGAAGTAGATTGCAACACTGAGAGGGGAGCTAAGTGGAATATGTATATTATTCTTGATAATAGTCTCTCAATCTTATTATCATGTATCAGTCCACCAACCACCGCATCAAGATCTGGATACATCAACACCAGAGAGCTTGGGGATGCATGCTCCAGGTAGCTAGAGAGATATATATTGTATAGAATTATTTTTCTGGAGACACTCATGATGTATATAATTATTTTTTAGGTATACAATTTTTTGATGTATATGGTCATATACATGTATACATACATCACATTTCATTTTAGTGATAATGAGACCTATACATTGAGACATTTATACACACACACACACACACACACACACACACACATATATATATATATATGAGAGTTTTATTTGAATATGACTTGTGTTTTGATATATTATTTTGATTTCATGTATGTTATGGATGCATATTGATGTATGGTTAGATTAAATTCTTCATAATTTAATTAAAATATGTAAAACAGATGCCTAATAAAATACTATGATGATCTAATACGATATGATCATGTAGATGTACATGAAATTAAAACATGTTGATTAATAAATAAAACATGAGAATTAATAAAGAAATTGCATAAATGTAAAGAAATTATTAATTTAATAATGAGATTAAATTATGGACTCGTGATGTATAGAATTCAAAATACACATATTGTTAATTCCTTTTTAAAGACATTAATCATACAATTTTTAATCATGACACAATGAATAAGGAATGCATTCATGAAGGAATTTCATAACACAACATAATTTGATTCTTATAAGGGTCATGTTTCATGTGCATGACACATACAAGAATTATATGCATATTATTGAAATTTCCTTTTAGTGTGAACCCATAATAGTGGTTTAAAATTTTGTTGAGGAAGCAAAACTGTAAAAAAACTCACACAATCAAAAATTTGATTTTTAAGGGGTTCGAATGAACTAGGGAATTTCCACGAACCCATAAAAGGGTTCGCTTGAACCCCTAGTTTGAGCGAACCCCCTTTTCCATGATGGGTTCGCTCAAACCATAAAATGACATGTTTTTTTTAAATAAAGGGGAAAAGGGGGGTTTGACCAAACCCCCCTTCACTTGAATGGGTCAAGGGGGGTTCGCTCGAACCCCCCTTTTCCCCCTCTGGTACCAAAAAATTACAATTTTTTCCCCTTTGAAGCTCGGGTTGAGGATGAAAATGGAGGAATATTCACAAACCCAACTGGAATCAGGTAGTCCTCAGAATGAGCTATCCAATGAATATAATTTTAATATGTTTTGGTTTTATTATGTATTTGTTTTTATATTTTTATTAAACATAGGTTTTTCATCGAAAATGAAGGTCTTTGTTCTACACATGTGGAAAAATAGTAGATTATCAAAAAAAAAAATTAAAAATATGAGAGCACCAGATATTGAAGTCCTTGATCCAACAAAAAATAATTGAATTTCGATATATACAAAAAATGTTGTGCGTTATATGGCTACACTATGTCTGAATTGTAATTGGTTTGACTTCAAAATTTGATTAAACAAAAAATATTCAATAAAAAACTATCTAACCAAGTTGAAGCACTAGATATCAGAGTTACAAATCTAAATTTGAAATAATTAGAATTTTATCCTTCATGGAAAAAAATTTATGCGTTATACGGTGTACATCACTTTTTAAAAATGTTGTTTTCTAAAAAAAAAATAGTTTTTGTGGGAGATGGAACAAGAAGTGCAATCTGATTAAAAAAAATTTGAAAAAATTATTTTTAGAATCTACAGACAAAATGTGATGAGACTCTAGTTTGCATGATCTTCAAATTCCTCACGGTTTAGCCGCTATAGGTGCCGGAATGTGAAGATTTATTTAAAAATAATAATTTCAGTGTCTTGTTTGGCCAAAAATTTTAAACCACTATTGTGGGATCACCCTTTAGTGGTATTTCATTCATTCCATAGAGGTCATAGGCATTAGAACCATAAAAAAAGGTGATTATATATGGACCTAACCAATTGGGAATAAATTTTCTCTTTTGGTTAGGTAGTGTATTTATCTTTCTCTAGTTCTCATAAGGAATGAGATCACCAATGTTGAAGTACAAGAAATAACATTTTTATTATAATTATTTGATAAATAATTTTGATAGCCTTAAAAGTACTCAAGGGAATTTAATTGGAACTCATTGATCAGCTCAATTTAGTTTAAGTGTTCAACATGATAAGTTTCATCACCAATCGACCCTTAAAGGGAAACTTGTAAAGATGTAATGCCCCGCCATGCAACCCTAGAGGAAGTTTCAATTCACAATAAAAGTGTACAAATTTGTTTTTATTAAATTGCATTACACATACATTTTCATCTACAATTGACAAAATCCCCTAAGGCTACACAGACGAGACTACTTAAACCCATACAACATACATCAATAAAACCATTGCATTTAATTACCTTATGAAATAAGCATTTATACAACATACAATAATGAGATAAACATCCATGATATAGATTCATTAACTTAAAAAACTGGTTACATCTCTCATTCCCAGAATGAGGCAATAGTACAAAATATAATACAATTACATAATTCCACCTCATAAATACAAGAGGGATAAAACAACTTATTACAAATTTAAAATAATACAATACTTGAATTAGAAACAAGAACCGTGAGCTGTCAACTTGGATGTCCCGCCACCAAGTACTAAAGATAAAGGGGGACCCAATAGTGTATGGTGCATGTTCCTCCCAACCTAGTAGTACCCAAAGGCCCACCCCCCATGCTAGGAGACAATAATTACGTAACATGGACAAAACCTACAACCTCTAACCATAGGCAGACTCGTACTGACACATACTGACTCAAATAAACACAAGTACAAAATAAGTCTAGCACAAACACAGTTACATTGCTTCCAGACATATAATTGATCAAGTATAATAAGAAATCCATACACATAAAACCAACACCAATGTTGTACTAGACAGAGTGTCATCGCACAGTTAGTCATGAGATCTCCTTTGGGAATTCTTCATAGGCTCCAGTAATCCTGGTGACCTCTACCGAATCTCGGCCCTCACGCTTACTCATGCAAAATCAAGTACCTTTCGTAAGGACAAGATAGTTGACCTTGCCATTCAAGGCCTTCCCACTCATCCCAAGTCTATACGAGCCCTTGTGTCTATGAGTAAGGCTAAATTATCTTAATTAATGTGTGATACTTCCTAATCATCTAAGTACATTAATTTAATTATCACTTGATTAAATCACTTCTGAAGGTTACCCAATTTACCTCTTTGGGCTCTGGCGCCTAACAGAAGCCACTCTTCTAATGGACAACACACTATACAAAACTATACTCCAAGGGTAACTCAAGTGGTTACAACTAGACAACGCCATCTCTCCTATTCTAGGAGGCAACAGTTAAGGAAACTCACTCCAAACACTTGGAGGAAACCATTCACATAATGCTCTACCCAAGGGAAATACAAATGGTTGACATAACATAACGACAACCCTCAACCTCTGGAAGACTTACAATTTAAAACTCAAATAACTCTTTTTCTCCAATCTTGTATACAAGGGAAATAATCACAAGTAGCAATGGCAAGGAAATAATCTATTTTTGGATATACTAAATCCATTTCCCTTTCTAATACATTTCACAGTAAATAACCAATTGCCTTCACAAATAATTAATTACAACAATTAAATTTCCTCTACAATAAAATCAAATTTTTTTAATACTTTTAAAAGCAACATACTTCCTTCTACATTTAAATCCTTCCATTTTCCAATCAACATAAGACATAATAATTTTTGAAATAAAAAGAATTATTTAAATTAGCAACATATATATTTAATATATATTCATAAGATATAGATACACAATTATATTTTAATATATAATTATGTATATATATTCATGATATATACTCATTAAATATATCACCAAAAATACTATTGTTAATTCAAAACACAAAAACTCATATTAAATTAATATATAAATATAAACATATACACATTATATATATACATATAAAATATATATATATAATATATATATACGTAATGTATATACATTTAAATATTAATCAAATTAAAAATTTACAAACCCAACATAATTTCCCATGATTTTCGAAAACGAAAATCAAATCAATGGAATTTAATTCCAAATGTAAACTAAACATATATATAAAAAATAAATAAATAAAAAATAAACCATAGTCCACCCAGCTGTACATTGTACAACTGGCCACCCAATGTATTCGGTGTTGGTCTGTACAATGTATAGCCAGTCCCATATGTTGGGGGCAGCACTCCCTCCACTAAGTGGAGGGTGCTGCCATGGGAGCAGCACACTCCCTTACCTATGGTATGGTGGGCAGTGGGGTACATCCGCCCCACCAACCACCCAACCATATATAATTTTTTTTTAAAAACATACAATTTTAATAGCATAATGAAATTCCAAATTTCATTTTTCCAGAACATCATACGAATGGTGATTTTTAAAACAAAAATAAATTAGATCCCCAATATCATAATGAATATAAATATATATATATATATATATATATATATATATATATATATATATATATATATATTACATGTATATATCAATGTATAATACATATAATGCATATATATATATTTAAACAAAATTTCCATGATTGGATAAATTGGGAAAATTTACAAAACATCCATCTACAAGAAGAAAATATAAAATTTTCCAGAGAACATTCCAAATTTACAGAGGATTTAAAATTAAATATCTCAACTAAGTTTTCTCAAATTCATACACTAATAAAAGAACGAGGTAACTAAGAAAGATCTAGGTTCCTTTCCAAAAGCTTTCAACAAGAAAATCCTCTAGGTTTTTCCATCGCAATTTCTACAGAGGATTTAAAGAAGAACTCCATTTTTCTACAAAGGTATAATTTTTCTAAACAAATCTAAGTTTTTTTTTACCCCTAAGTTTAATTTAATGTTAAATCTATCAATTTCCTTAGATGAATTAAATCCTAATAGAGATTTAATGATTTCCCTAAAACAAAACTTCACGGGAAAACATAAGCTTTTAAGAATTTTCTTTTTCTAACAACAAATATTTTTTCTAAATAGATTTAACAAACAATTTTTAAACAATACAATTTCAAATGTAAATAATAAACAATAAAATATCACAAAAGAAAACATGAGTCAAGAAGCTTCAGGTAAATAGAAGATTTGATGCCAAGCCTCCTCCAAAGCATCCATAGCTTCTATCCAGCAATTCCAGTAATTCCAACCAAAAATACTATCCAATAATCATAGCAAGAACACAAGAATAATTCCAATCTAATTCTACAACCAAGAATTCCACAATGCTCTGTAGATTTTCAATTTCTTCCCTAAAAATATCTTTCTTCTCCCAAAAAAAATAAAATAATAAAACCTCACACTCCCACGAATAAACTTTCCTCTTTTTTTTTCAATTCCAAAATTCTCTCTCTTGAATAAATTTTCAACAAACTATTAATTAATTTAACTCCCACATGCTGGCATAATTAAAATATCTTCTAACAACCAAATCTAATTTTCATTTAATTTAATAATTCAAAATTATAATTTAATTCCAAATTGAAATTCATTTCCCCGAAATAAAATAAAATTCCAAAATGAATTAAATTCTTTTCTTTCCTTTTTTTAATTTTCTTACAACACATTTAATTAATTAATTTAAATAATTATTTCTAACAACAATTTCAACTTTAATTAAATAAATAACAACATTATGAAAAGCAATCATTCTAATTAATTATTTCCCAAAAACAATAATCCCTTCATAATTAAATAAGATTAAAACCCGACAATCAAAGACTCAACACACACGACTGACGACACACTATAGCTAGGGTGTTGACTTGACACAAGTTACCTAACTACTATCTCCCATTCAATTTCACTGTTGGATTGACACACTCAAACCTATGAAACCAAGTGGAGTCGATGTCATGTACCTACAAACCTAAAAATAAAGTAACCAACAACATATATATTTAAACAACATAAAATACACACCATGAAGAGGAAATCACGGACTTGCAGGGCGCTTGCAATCGAGTGATGTGAACCCGTCCCCTTCACCAATACACTCATCAAAACTGACATTTCCATCCTGCTCAATAATCTCATATGAAATCACATGTTATATCAACTAACATCATTACACCAATTAAAGCACGTAAATAAAACATCAGATAAACCACATCACATCACACAATAGTTTATCGCTCTATAAGTAGTGATCAATAAAACACATGATAAAATATGCAAAGTATCATAGTAGTTGAAACCAAAAAAAAGCATAAAAGTTGTCTGAACAGGAAACAAAATGGAGGGGTATTACATTCTCCCCCCCAAGGACCAGGCTAACTCTTGGAAGCCTACAAAAAAATAGGGATATAATTCCCTCATCCTAGCTACATCTTCCAAGGTGGACGAAGCAACATCCCCGGGATCCTAGTGAACTTTGACCTGATCAATATCTCACCCTCGAAGAGTGAGCGTTCTGTGCTTCGTTACGGCCATGGGGTCCAAAGCCAGTTGCCTAACCTCTACCTGTAAAGAATTCCAATCAAGGACGTGAGAAATATTTGGATGGTATGGCCAAACAACAAAAACATGAAAGACGTCGTGAATACATGCAAGACTAGGCAGAAACGCAAGCCAATAAGCAACTAGACCAATCTTCTTGAGTATCTCGAAAGGTCTGAAAAAGTGAGGCGCCAACTTAGAACCCTTTCCATATCGGATTGGAATATTTCGTGGACGCACTTGCAAGAACACTCTATCACCGATAGAAAACTATCGATCCACTCTATGTGCATCCGCATACTTCTTCTACCTATCCTGTGCTGCTACCAAGTGCTCTCTAATCTGATCCACCTGCTGCTCCATGTACTTCAACATCTCCGGACCCAACAATACTCTGTCGTCTAGTCGATCCCAACTCAAGGGAGTATGACAAGGATGCCATTACAAAGCCTAAAAGGGAGCCATGCCAATAGAACTCTGGAAACTGTTATTGTATGCAAACTCTACTAAAAAGAGATAGTCCTCCCATCGTGTCTACTAGTCCATAACATACATATGCAACATGTCTTCGATGATCTGATTGACCCTCTTAGTTTTTCCATTTGTCTTTGGGTGATATGCTGAACTGAAGTTCAACTGTGTCCCCATTGCATGCTATAGTGATGTCCAAAGAGCTAAAGTAAACACTAGATCCCTATAAAAAATAATTCGATGTGGAATACCGTGCAACCTCACTATGTCCTCCATGAACACTCTAGCATCGGATGACGCATTATAGGAAGAGCACATAGGTGAGAAGTGTGCTACCTTCATCAACCTATCGACTATCACCATTATAGCATCATGTTGTCGCGAGGAGTTGGGTAAACCAACAATGAAGTCCAACGAGATAATATCCCATCTCCATTATGGTACAAGATGTGGTTGAAGAAGCCCTGCTGGATGTTGGTCTTTAGCCTTCACCTACTGAAACTCCAAACATCGTGCTAAAAAATCTGCAATATCCCGCTTCATCCCTGGTTAGAAATACAACTGGTGTAGATCTATGTGCATCTTCTTCACCCCTGGATGGGCTGAATAGGGTGCATGATGTGCCTCGGTCAAAACCAAAGTGTGAAGGTCACCTACTGAAGGAATGTAAATACGTTCTGAATGTCTTAGTAAATCATCTGCATCCAGTGCATAACCTATGAACCTTCCCTCTAGAGGTATGCCTACCTCAATCTCTGCCCTAACATCCTAATACCAATTGTCTGCTAGAAGAGCAGTAAGAATCTGACTCCACAAATCCACTACAAGAGTCAACTCGGAAATCTCATGCCTACGTCTATTGAGCGCATCAGCTACGATATTCTCATTTCCCTTAATATACTTCACTTTGAAGTCGTATTCATAGAGAAAATCCATCCAACGCCTCTGCCTAGCATTAAGGTGTGACTGCGTTAAAATGTACTAAAGGCTCCTGTGATCACTATGTAGCTCAAATTTGTGGCCAAGAAGAAAGTGTCTCCATCTGGTCAATGCATTGACTACTGTCGCTAACTCAAGATCATGTGTAGGATAATTTAGTTCATGATCCTTAAGCTTTCATGACTCATAAGCTATAACTCGACCCTCCTACATCAAGACTGCTCCTAACCCCTCCGAGGACGCATATGTATAGACTACAAAGTCCCTTGTGGGATTAGGTATCGCTAGTATCCGTGCATTGGTCAAATTATCCTTAAGGACTTGAAAAGTCATCTCACACTACTCTAACCATCCAAACCTCTTCCCTTTCCTCTGAAGAGAAGTGATAGGATGTCCTATCTTGGAAAAACTTTGAACAAACCTCCTGTAATATCTTGCAAGCCCCATAAAGCTATGGATCTCTACCACATTCGTGGGTGCAAGCCAGTCTAGGTTAGCTTGGATCTTTGAAGGATCCACTAATATACCTTCCCTTGAGATCACATGACCAAGATACTTGATCTCAGTCTTATAGAATTCGCATTTCGACAAGTTGGCATAAAGCTGGTTATCTCGCAAACACTGTAATACTTGTCACAAATGCTCCTCGTGTTCCTCTACTATCCTAGAATATATCAAAATATCATCAAGGAACACAAGGACAAACCTATCTAAGTAAGAACAGAATACTCCATTCATCAGACTCATGAACACAGAAGGCGCATTCATCAACCCAAATGGTACCACAGTGAATTCGTAGTGACCATACCACGTTCGAAACATCATCTTATGGATATCAGAGTCAAAAATACGGAGCTGATGGTATCCCAACTTAAGGTCAATCTTCAAAAATATTGTAGCACCCTTGACTTGATCAAACAAGTCATCAATTCTAGGAAGATGGTAACGATTCTTGATCGTCACTTTGTTTAACTATCGGTAATAAATACATAACCGAAGTCAAACATCCTTCCTCTTCATGAAGATAACCAGTGCTCCCCATGGAGAAACACTAGGATGAATAAATCCCTTCTCTAACAACTCCTCCAGCTGCAAGTGAAGCTCTTTCAGCTCTTGATTGGTCATACGGTAGGGATCTCGTGAAATAGGCTCGGATCCAGGTACTAAGTCAATCTTAAAATCTATATTTCTCTGCGGTGGCATCCCTGGAATATCATCTGGATAAACATCTGAGTACTCCTAAAGAATGGGATGACTATCGAGAGAGACTTTCTCCTCTCCATCTCCTAAACCCAAATCCTCAACTGTGATATCAAAAAATTGACATCCATGTCGTACACATATTCTCAACTATATAGCTTAGATAATCCTCAAGGATATCGGTGTGTGAAATCCTACTATAATGACCTCACTATCAGATGCATTAATGCATTGAATCGACTTACGTCATCAATCAATAACTGATCGGTGAGCCTCTAACCAATCCATACCTATGAAAACATCATAGGATGCCAATGGTATAACCTAGAGATCCAATGTAGTAAGGATTGGTCCTATCTCAAACCTACACCTAGGTACTATAGAATGCGATGTGACTTTTGCACCAGAAGCTAACTTGACTTGCCACCTATCAGCTTGCCTTATAGCCCACAGTCTGCAACGTGACACTACAGATGAAGAAATGAAGGAGTTTGATGCTCCAGAATCAAATAGAATGGTAATAGGGTTACCCAATAACATACCATAAGTCTCAACCATGGTACACTAGTGCTCTACCTAGTGGTTATCAACCACTGTGAACACACGATGACCTATGCTAGCATCTCCCACTATCGTCTTTAACACCGCTGGTCTCTTCATGAATCCTAATGTGCCCTTGTTAGGACACATCCTAGAAATATGGCCCTACTGACCACAAGAGAAACAACCTATGCCTCTACCATATCATCTACCTCTAGCTGGTGCACTAGACTATTTTGCACTGCCTCCAAAAGTGGATTGGATGCTCTAAGCGGATTTCTCATAGTCGAAATGCTTCATGTGCCTTCAATTTTTGTCACTCTATCTCTGCTGGAAACCTTTATGTTTCCCCTAAAATGTCTGCTACTGACTACCCCATGCTGATCCCTATTGTGTCTTAGGAGGCACAATCTCCTATGTCTATCCCCCTCGAGCACTAGTCCCAGCTCCTGAACCACTTCCAATAAGAACACTTGTATGGCCTCCCAGTGCCATAGTCAAGTTCTCCTCCATAAGCCGTGCCTTCTCCATAATCGTCTCTATAGATTTGGGCTCAAAGACTTGCACACCACCACTAATACGAGCATTCAAGCCCCTAATGAAATGTTTCATGAGTATCCCCTCGTCATCTCCTATTCCCGCGAACTATTTAAGTTTGTAGAAACATCTCTTGTACGAATCCACAATCAAGGCTAATTGCCATAGGATGTTGAAATCATCGCCCTTGCACTGACGCCAATGGTCAAAAAGAAAGCAAGCTCTGAACCGCTCAAGGAATATCTCCTAGGACACAGTATTCATATCAATGTGGAGATTCTGCTCCTCTAGTCTCCACCAAGTAGTCACAAACCCTCATAGGTGCATAACAACGCACAACACTTTAGTATTACTATCAAATGGATGCATAGAAAAACATTGATCAAGACCTATCAGCCAAGTCTCGGCCTCTAAACCCATGCCTACTCCATAAAACCAAGGTGGTTGTGACCGAATTAAATCTCTCATATGGGAGGAGGCTAACATCTCTAACTATGCCATAATATTCCTCACACCAGGATTAACCTCTGGCACTGTCTATCGTAGACCTAAGAGTGCCAAGGCCTCCTCAAAAGCTCTATGTGTAGCTTCAATCCCTAGAGGATCTAACTATCCACCACCACCCCCTGGGCCATTCTGTGAGGCCTGTTATTCCTCCTATTCTAGTATAAACATAACATGAGGCAGAGAGTCATGTTGACTCCCGTTGCAACCGCCTACCTAGCCACATCCTCGTCCTCTGCGTTGTCCACGTCTGGGAGGCATACTCCTACACAGACACGTAAAGTTATTAGACAAGGTACACTTGAAAACTTACACAACTAAGCTTAATGGGTTCATCATAATCTTGGAGCACCCAGTGTTTAAACCTAGGCTCTGATACCATGTGTAATGCCCCGCCACGCAACCCTAGAGGAAGTTTCAATTCACAATAAAAGCGTACAATTTTTTTTTTATTAAAGTGAATTAAACATACATGTTCATCTATAATTGACAACATCCCCTAAGGCTACAAAACTGAGATTACTTAAACCCATACAACATACATCAATAAGACCATTGTATTTAACTACCTTATGAAATAAGCATTTATACAACATACAATAATGAAATAAACATCCATGATATAGATTAATTAACTTAAACAACTGGTTACATCTCTCATTCCCCGAATGAGGCAATAGTACAAATATAATACAATTGCATAATTCCACCTTGTAAATACAAGAGGGATAAAACAACTTATTACAAATTTAAAATAATACAATACTTGAATTATAAACAAGAACCGCAAGCCGTCAAACTGGATGTCTAGCCACCAAGTACTAAAGATAAAGGGGGACCCAACAGTGTATGGTGCATGTTCCTCCCAACCTACTAGTACCCGAAGGCCCACCCCCCATGCTAGGAGATAGTAATTATGTAACATGGAGAAAACCTACAAACTCTAACCATAAGTAGACTCATACTGACACATACTGACTCAACTAAACACAAGTACAAAATAAGTCTCACATAAACATGGTTACATTGCTTCCAGACATATAATTGATCAAGTATGATAAGAAATCCATACACATAAAACCAACAACAATGTTGTACTAGACAGAGTGTCATTGCACAATTAGTCATGAGATCTCCTCTGGGCATTCTTCATAGGCTCCGGTAATCCTGGTGACCTCTACCGAATCCTGGCCCTCACGCTTACTCATGTGGAATCGAGTACCTTTTGTAAGGACAAGATAGTTGACCTTGCCATTCCAGGCCTTCCCACTCATCCCAAGTCTATACGAGCCCTTGTGTCTATGAGTAAGGCTAAATTATCTTAATTATTGTGTGATACTTCCTAATCATCTAAGTACATTAATTTAATTATCACTTGATTAAATCACTTTTGAAGATTACCCAGTTTACCTCTTTGGGCTCTGGCACCTAACAGAAGCCACTCTTCTAATGGACAACACACTATACAAAACTATACTCCAAGGGTAACTTAAGTGCTTACAACTAGACAATCCAATCTCTCCTATTCTAGGAGGTAGCAGTTAAGTAAACTCACTCCAAACACTTGAAGGAAACCATTCGCATAACACACTAACCAAGCAAAATACAAATGGTTGACATAACATAATGACAACCCTCAACCTCTGGAAGAAGTTTACAATTTAAAACTCAAATAAGTCTTTTTCCTAAATCCTGAATACAAGGGAAATAATCACATGTAGCAATGGAAAGGAAATAATCTTTTTTTGGATATACTAAATCTATTTCCCTTTCTAATACATTTCACAATAAATAACCAATTGCCTTCACAAATATTTAATTATGACAGTTAAATTGCCTCTACAATAAAATCAATTTTTTTTTTAATACTTTTAAAAGCAACATACTTCCCTCTACATTTAAATCCTTCCATTTTCCAATCAACATAAGACATAATAACCTTTGAAATAAAAAAACTATTTAAATTAGCAACATATATATTTAATATATATTCATAAGATATACATACACAATTATATTTTAATATATAATTATGTATATATATTCATGATATATACTCATTAAATATATAACCAAAAATACTGTTGTTAATTCAAAACACATAAAATCATATTAAATTAATATATAAATATAAACATATACACATTATATATATATACGTAATATATATACATTTAAATATTAATCAAATTAAAAACTTACAAACCCAACAATTTTTTCCAACTTACAGCCGGTCCCATATGTTGGGGGTAGTGCTCCCTCCACTAAATGGAGGGCGCTACCATGGGAGCAACACACTCCCTTACCTATGGTATGGTGGGCAGTGGGGTACATCCACCCCACCAACCACCCAGCCATATAAATTTTTTTTTTAAAAACATATAATTTTAATAGCTTACCGAAATTTCAAATTTCATTTTTCCAAAATGTCGTACGAACGACAATTTTTAAAATAAAAATAAATTAAATCCCCAATATCATAATGAATATACATATATATATATATTATATGTATATATATATCAATGTATAATAATTATAATGCATATATATATATATATATATATATATAAACAAAATTTCCATTATTGGATAAATTGGGCAAATTTACAAAACATCCATCTACACAAAGAAAATATAAACATTTTCAAAGAACATTACAAATTTATAGAGGATTTAAAATTAAATATCTGAACTAACTTTTCTCAAATTCATACACTAATAAAATAACAAGGTAACTAAGAAAGATCTAGGTTCCTTTCCAGAAGCTTTCAACAAGCAAATCCTCTAGGTTTTTCCACTGCAATTTCTACAGAGGATTTAAAGAAGAACTCCATTTTTCTATAGAGGTTTAATTTTTCTAAACAAATCTAAGTATTGTTTTACCTGTATGTTTAATTTAATGTTAAATCTATCAATTTCCTCAGATGAGTTAAATCTAACAGAGATTTCATAATTTCCCTGAAATAAAACTTTACGGGAAAACAAAAGCTTTTAAGAATTTTCTTTTTCTAACAACAAATATTTTTTCCAAATAGATTTAACAAACAATTTTTAAACACTACAATTTCAAATGTAAATAATAAAAAATAAAATATCACAAAAGAAAACCCGAGTCAAGAAGCTTTAGGTAAATAGAAGATTTGATGGCAAGCCTCCTCTAAAGCTTCCACAACTTCTATCCAGCAATTCCAGTAATTCAAACCAAAAATACTATTCAATAATCACAGCAAGAACACAAGAATAATTCCAATCTAATTCTACAACCAAGAATTTCACAATGCTCTCTAGATTTTCAATTTCTTCCCCAAAAATATCTTTCTTCTCCCCAAAAAAATAAAATAATAAAACCTCACACTCCCGTGAATAAACTTTCCTCTTTTTCTTCAATTCCAAAATTCTCTCCCGTGAATAACTTTTCAACAAACTCTTAATTAATTTAACTCCCACATGCTAGCATAATTAAAATATCTTCTAACAACCAAATCTAATTTTCATTTAATTTAATAATTCTAAATTATAATTTAATTCCAAATTGAAATTAATTTCCACCAAATAAAATAAAATTCCAAAATGAATTAAATTCTTTTCATTCCTTTTTTTAATTTTCATACAACACATTTAATTAATTAATTTAATTATTTAACAACTAAATTCAACCCCATGGATTAAATTTAATTAATTAATTTAAATAATAATTTATAACAACAATTTCAACTTTAATTAAATAAATAATAAAATTATTAAAAGAAATCATTCTAATTAATTATTTCCCAAAAACAATAATCCCTTCATAATTAAATAAAATTAAAACCTGACAATCAAAGACTCAACACACATGACTGATGACACACTATAGCTAGGGTGTTGACTTGACACAACTTACCTAACTACTATCTCCCGTTCAACTTCACCATTGGATCGACACGCTCAAACCTATGAAACTAGGTGGAGTCGATGTCATGTACTTGCAAACATGAAAACAAAGTAACCAACATCATATATATTTAAACAACATAAAATACACACCGTGAAGAGGAAATCACGGACTCGCAGGGCGCTCACAAGCGAGTGATGGGAACCCGTCCCCTTCACCAATACACTCATCAAAACAAACATTTCCATCCTACTCAATAATCTCATATGAAATCACATGTTATATCAACTAACATCATTACACCAATTAAAGCATGTAAATAAAACATCAGATAAACCACATCACATCACACAATAGTTCATCGCTCTATAAGTAGCTATCAAAAACACACATGATAAAATATGCAATGTATCATAGTATCTGAAACCAAAACAAAGCATAAAAGATGTCTGAACAAGAAACAAAATGGAGGGGTGGACAAAATTTCCTACTGTAAAGGCATAATAGCATTAGAACCATACACATGGTTGTACAGAGTAGTACTAGTATCCATATGGACACTCATGTGGTAGGCCCACAACACATAAGTTGATTGATTGTGCCAATCTTTACCATGGTTGTTAACTTATTTGTGCAAAATTTATTCAATAATTTTCTTCAATGCTTTAGCTTGGCCATGGGACTAAGGATAATAAGGTGTAGAAAATTGATGGTGAATATGAAATTTATCCAATAATTTTTTTATCTCATTTTTCTTAAATGGCATTCCATTATCAAAGATAAGGGAAGAAGGCAATCAAAAATGAGAAATTATATTGTTTAGAAAAAAATATAGATTTTTTCAATGTTAATGGATCAAAGCGGAGTAGCTTCGACCCATTTCATTAAGTAATATATCATTGTTATCATAAATTTATGTCCCTTATAATAAGGAGAGGGTTGATTATGAAGCTCATATGGAGGAGCTCAGATACGTTAGCTATATTTCTAACATTGAGGAAATTTCTTGAAAAATCCAAACAAGTGTTTCTCCATCATTTTCCAATAATACGGGCCATGTATATCAATTTATGCACTAAGAATTTACCTCCAAGATGTCTACCTAAAGAGCTAGAATGGGCTTCTTGAAGAGAAAGGGGTATTTAGGCCTTAGTGAGACATCTAAGAATAAGACCATTTAAAGATCTATGATAAAGAACATTAAATAGGAGAATATAATGATCTAAAAGCTTTCATATTTAGACACAAGTATTCTTACATTCATCATCAAGAATGTATCTAGTTTTTAAATAGTTATAAATGTGAAAATATCATTTCCATAAGTCTATATGTGCACACATAATACTATCGAGTTTAGGTATGTCTGAGACAACAATAGAGTGGAGAATTCATACCACAAAGTGGTACTCATCTACACTATGATTAGGGTGTGCAAGAGAAGAAGTTATTTCCATTGCATCTGCATGACAGTTTCCTCTCCTGAGAAAATTATCAATGGTATAGAAACTAAAACAACTAAGGAATAATAAAGATAAATCTTGATAGTGAGATAGCTTACCTTTCTTAGCTTGATACATTCCCATGATCTGATTTACAATTAATTCAGAATCACCATGAATATGAGTATGCTGAATTTTAGAAGCTATCATGGTGCACAAGCTATCAATGAGGGCTTCATACTCAACAATATTATTTATACAATTAGATTCTAACCAAAGGAAAGAGGAATCACTTTTCATTCAGGTGAAACAAGAACCACACCTACTCTAGAGCCAATTTGACATCTCGATCTATCCAAATATATTTCCTATAGAGTATCATGATTTAAAGTAAATAGATCTCCATTCAAGAACAATTCTAGATTAGGGAAGGCATTGGCGAGGTAGATTTTTCCAAATGATAAAAAAAAAAAAATTAATTTACTTTTGACTAAGAAACTTAAGATTGAACTTAAACAAAAAAATCACCCATTTTGCTACCCTTCTAGAGAGATCAATTCTAGAAAACATGTTCTTAAGAAGATCACTTTAACTATTACCCAAGTCCCTACATGGAGAAGATAGTTTCTTACCTTCTACATCACAAATACAGTAGTGATACATTATTTTTCATTGAAGAGTAATGAGTTTCATAATCAATTAGAACATAAATAATGTAATAAACTGCTCTTTCCTTACCATTTTTATCATGCTAAACTACTAAAGCCACTAAAGCATAATGTGATGCTGATATGTATAGTAGAAAGGGTCTATATTGCATAATTGACATTAAGATGGGAGGATTTTACAAATAGATTTTGATGGACTCAAAAGCCTCTTGACACTTTTCATCCCACTAAAATTACACACATTTTTCAACAAGCATGTGAATGGAAGGGTATGGTTAGCCAATTGAGATATGGATCAAGTAGTTGCATGAATATTCCCTTACAAAATAAAAATTTGAGAGATGTTCTTAGGTGGAGGCATGTTAAAATTTTCATCAATCTTATTTATATCAACTTTTATTTCATGATGAGACACAATAAACCTTAGTATTTACCAACATCTACACCAAACAAACACTTAAGAGGATTTAATCTAATATTATAGATTTGAATCCTTTAAATGATAACATGAATATTCTTAATGCAATCTTAGGGAGTTACAAATTTAGGAAAGATTTCATCACCACAATATTTTGATAATTTATGGATTAAATCATGAAAGATTAGAGTCATTGCTCATTGATAGGTTGCTCCAATATTTTTCAACCCAAACAACATGACTATATAGTAAAAGGTACTCCAAGGGGTTGTAAAGACTGTCTTATATTGGTATTTTGAATTAATAAAGATATTATTATATCCTGAGAATTCATCCATAAAGGAAAGTAAGGCATTGCCTATACTCAAATCTACAATCATATCGATATTTGGTAATGGAAAATCATCTTTAAGAAAATCCTTATTAAGATCACAAAATTCAATCTAGACATGAATACGACCATCAAGTTTTCTAATGACTATAATATTCAAAATCCAAGGTGAATAGTTAAAGGGGTAGATAAAATCAAATTTAAGAAGCTTTTCTATCTCAATCTTGAGTAATAGGGCCACCTTAGGATTCATTTTATGAAGATTTTTCTTGACAAGCTTGGAATCAAGACATAGAATGATATTGTGCACAACAATAGATGCACCAATATTGGGCATGTCCTCATACAATGAAGAAAATATATCATGATAATGATGTAGAAGATCAACATGTGATATGGATTCTTCTAAATAAAGGCACTTCCCAATATTAATTACCCTTTCAAAATACTTTGGATCCTTGAAGTTATTGGAAGTATCTATTATTATGTGGGGTTCTAGGGGGAACACCCCCAAGTAGGGGCTACTAGGGGTAGCACCCCCCAAAAAAAAATTGAGTAAATTTTATAAAGGTAATTTACTGCCTATTGAAATTTGTATTTCTATTGAAAATAGAATATATAACTACCAATAAAATGATTAGTTTCTTGATGAGAATGAAATACCAATGGTCATGAGTTAAAAAATGCATGGAAAGGGCAAACATGGGATACTAACAACCACGTGATGTTTGGTTTTTTCACTATAGGGGCACATGAAGTGATATGAAGTTGCAAGTCAGGAATTTGTGATTGTAAAATGCAGGTTGTTGCAATAGGTGCACATAACACTGTATGTAGAAATATAAAGTATTGGAAAGAATGGATTATGATTGTTTCAAGTTGTAGCTATTATTGCATGTTAATGTACATTGTATTTTCTATAAATTGATAATAGAATTAAATATTATTTGTGGAAGTAGCCTATGAATAGGGTGAACCAAATTAAAAATGTTTGGTGTCTCACTATTTTTCTTGTATCTATTATTTCTCTTCTATTCTCTTATCTATTAATTAATTCATTTGTATATAATTGGTATTTCAACCCTGTATACCTTCTTGCAATTCCTAATAGTATCTCCTTTTAGGAGAGTACTATAGTCTTGAGGATGTGCATATCTTTCTCATCAACAACCATAATGAATTCTCCAAAGTATTCTCAACAATTCAAGAGATACAAGAATAGAAGCTTATGGTGACAAGAAGGAAGATAAAAATAGACACCTAAGAATTTTCCTAGAGCTTCTCCTAAAGAGGAAATTTCTAGAGGAACTTCATTAAAGTCTACTTTTCATTCAATATATTAGGGGTGAATAAGTTTAATAGGAATATACTTGGCAAAACCCATGTTGACATTCAATCATGAATTTATCTTAGATTTTGTGGTGTGGTATCCAAGTCTATTTTTAGAGCCATGTGGATCAACCTCCAAAGGGACTTTAATACCTTGTTCATTACACAAGCAAACTTTAGCTCCATAACTAAATTTAAAAATAAATTTAAATACTAGTCCATAACACAATTGTAATTCTTGAGGAGGATTAGTATAAAGAGCATAATTAATATTTTAAGTATCACCCTCTTTTTTGAAGTGTAATCATCTTTCTTAGTAGAGGTGAGTGATATTTTTAGAATATCTAAGTGGATTGGATCTACTTTGTACTCTGTGGTGTAAGATTAAGCGAAGTCCAAAGATCCCTAATTGTCACCCAAACATGCATTTAGTTTAGAAGAAGAAATGAAAGGATTATATTGAGGAATTTATTCTTTATGAGGATCTTCTCTAGCAACATTATTCTCAAGGGCATCTTTCACAATAGACACAATAGGAGTAGTTTTTGACACATTAAAAGGAATTGAAGGAATATAGTTCTCAAACATACGTGTTGTTGAATACCTAAGATAATGAGAGGGGGTGGTGAATCAATATCTTCTTTAATTTATTGAGCAAACACCATCCAATTATTCCAATGCATATAACAGAAAAAATGAGTAGGATAATTAACAATACATAAAAGTACACAACACATGAATACTTGAATTTTTATGTGGAAAACCCAAAATGGAAAAAACCATAGTGATGATTAGCTCATAATATAGTATAATTGGTTATAAGTTATTACAGAGGGTGGATCACTGCCAAGACTCGCTATCCAAAATGAGAGGCTCACTTCCTACAAAAGATACAGTAACAAAATGGCTTACATCCAGAATATGAACTAATAAAGTTACACCTCAGAAGTGCATATTCATTTCCTTTGATGCTCAGTAAATTTGCATTCCAACAGACAAATATTCACTCTTATTCATCTTCACACACTCTTCGTCATATTCAATCTCAAAACTATCCAGTATATATATATATATCTAACTCATTCACAAGCATCAATTGGGTTGCCTTGGGTCACAGATACATCCTCAATACAAAATTAGTTCACTATACCATCAACTATTTATTAGATCGGCCAAAGATAGACCTAATAACAAAATACAGCAACAAAAAAATGACAACTTTCCATACGAGCACTTGTACACATGAGATTCTGAACTTACACGCTTCCAACATCCAAAATCCATTTCTTAAAATTACGAGGAATGATGATTACCAGAGAAGAATTACAGACCAAAAAATACTAGAGGACATTTCTGCATACCAGGTCAAAATATCAGATCATCTTTGAGCTTGAAATTTCAATTGCAAGTCATATAACATGGTGGCATCAATGACAACACAAAATTTGCATTAATGATATGTTCTTCATTCTTCCAACAATCTCCCCCTTAGTCATTGATGGCAACATGTGCCAAAAGAATATAGAAACCTCCTATGTAAAATACTCTCCCTTTTTCTCTTCATAACCTTCTCTCCCTTTTTCAATATTCTCTTTTTATCTCCCCCTTTGACATCAAGGACAAAGGACGATCCAAAAAAAATTTGAATATACATATATACACGGACGGTCTGGAACATTGTATGACCAAAAGAATCAAAATGATTGACTCCCCCTTAGGATTTTGTCTCAAAAAATGTGTAAACTAGAAAAAAATATTACCTAGAGGAAGTTGAGCTTTGAAGGTGCTTGAGAATACCTTGCCATGATGTCTTACCATTCTACCAACTCTTCTTAGTAGATATCAACATCCTATTTAGATATTCCAACTCAATCAGGCTCTCTTTGGTGTACTTGGAGCCAGGTTGATTTTTTCCAATTTTCCTACATTAGCCAAAGCATTGGCCACTGGAGTGTATTCCATTCTCACACTGTCACCTAGTAGACCAATTTTTTTGATGATATCTTCCTTCTGCTTCTGTAACATAAATAATTTTTCTCTATGAGCAGAGATGGCATTCCAAGTTGACATGTCTCTATCTTTAGAAGCATTGTATGTACCAAAAATAGTTGTCAGTGAGACTCAATGGATTCCATGAGATCCTTGATGCTTTGTGTGGCATCTGACCACCTTATGCAATAAAAAAATAAAGTATTTTCTTTGGACTCACAAGCCTTCACAATTTCTAGGCTCTTTTCAACATTAATGTGTGCCAGAGCACACTTGTTATGAAGTGCCAAAAGGATTTTCTCTGCCAATTTCTCTTCAACCTATTTCCTTGTCTTCTCACCAAGTCTGGAGGCATACTCCTTAAAGGAGTCCAATAGAAGTTTTGTATTCATTACCAGAGTGAGAGATGAATCCATAGATGTACCAGGTGTAGCCTCTTGCAAATATTTGAAGGTGTCATCAATAAGATCAGTTCCCTTCTACTGTGTTTCCAGAATTTCTCTTCTTCCAGATGCATACAATGCATCCCCTAACACCAATTTATTCATAGGATAAATCTTGTCTAGATCCACATAGGCTTGAATAATGGGATGATGTAGAAGTTCTAGAGGAATATCTACATCATTCATTTCTAGAGGAATGTTTATAGTACCTGTACCTAGAAGGAATATATTCCTTAAATTTTGTAGAGACTTCTTCTCCTTACTTAGGTGCAAAACTAGATGGGAGTGCACCAACCATGCCATATTTCTTAGTCATAACCCTAATGGAATTTATTGTTTCCTTCTTTATCCTTTTGATTTTCTTTTTGTCTCTTTTAATCAAGGTGTTTACTATTTTCTTCATTTGAAAAATCATTGAACAAACCTTCTTGAAGTTTTATAGATCACCTGGGGTCAAAGAGGACCTAATATTCTCAAATGCTTCATTTCTTATTTTCTCTTCCAGATCAATATCCTTTGATCTTATTTTCATCAAGGCTTCCCATAATTTCTCAGGCACATTATTCCTAACATAATCCCAATTAACTTCCAAAGTGATAACATACTGAATAATAGCCATCATTAATGTTTTTCTATTCTCTCTATGTAATTTTTCTTAAATTTTTTATGTAGGTTGTCGTATATCTTCAAATTTTATCAAGCTATTTACTAGAGCTTCTAATCTAAGAGGAGAACCAGGTCTTATGAGAGAGGGTTTTTTGTTCTTCTTGGTTCGGAGATACCTCTTTTGCAACTTTAGCCTTCTTTTCTTTCAGTTTGGTGTGCTCATGAGCACCAAAAACCTATTCTTCATCTTCTTCATAGGATGGAACATAATGAACTCTTTTAGAACCAACACTAGCTTCCTATGAAGCACCTTCACCAAAGGACATGCTTCCTCTCTTCTTTCTTACCAATTTTGTTGTAGGGTCTTCCTCCTCTTCCTCTTGATCTTTGGTGATACCGAGGTTCTTTTCCCTTGTAGATTTTTCTTTCTTTCCTCACTTGATAGGAACCACTAGAGGAATTCCTTTTCTCTTAGCAAATCTTGTAGCGGGTCTGGAAGGAGCCAATCCTTTGCCTTCGCTAGGAGCACTAGGTTCAATCTTTATTGTAGCAGGGCCAAAAGCTGGTTTTGAAGGAGAATTCCTACCAGATCTCCTTAGACTTGATGATTCTCCAGTCTTCTACTCTCACAAGGCCCTACTTTGTGCCATCTTCTCATCAATGAAACAAGACTTCCTAAGCATCTCATCCACCTTCTTTCTCCTTGCAAGATTGCTGTGCGCCAAGTGAACTTCCATAGGTTTTTCTGCATATGTGCCAATTCTAGGTTCACTAGTATCTTTCATATTTTTCAACAAAACCTATACATAGCCTTTGGCTTTATCCTTTGTAATCTCATACCCCAAAGGTTGAATCCATATAATCTGGCGTTCAACAGCTTCAACCATGCACTCATCAGAGGAGAGATGAAATATGATATCATCCTTATATTTCTCAACAACCTGCTTCAAAATTCTTTCTCTTCATTCATGTTGCTTTTGAACATAGTAAAGAATGCTCTCAAAGCATTATCTTGACTCTTCAAATCACCCAAATTATGAAAATAATTAAAAATTTGATGTGCAACCGATATGGATGTGTCCCAAATAACCACAACATCTCTTCCAAGAAACCTTCTAATAAACTAGAACAACAAATAAACAATCAAGGAGTCAAACTTGAATGCATATTTATTTTCCTTTGAAATCTTTAAATTCTCAAATAACTATTGTCAGAGAAGTTCACACAAATCATAATCAACACAATTAGCTGCCATGTCATTACTTAGTGTAAATTCATTAGTAGACACTAAATTTTCTCTATTTGTGAAGTAGATTTTTGGTCTAATCATTATAGATCCCTTTTGTCATATGTAGCTATGGTGAGTTCCATCACCACTTCATTCTTCATTTATTTCAACACTGGTACTTGTTCGGTGTCACAGAGTTTGGTAACTACCTTAATCACTTCCTTAGATATAAGATGGGGTCTGTCAGTCCACAACAAAATTTCACTCATTTTGCTGAGAGCTGGTTTAACATATTTATCATCAATAGTGGAGTTGAAATTAGGAAAGGAGTTCCATCTATCTAACTTCTTTGCAACAATATTTTAATACTCAGGTTTTATCAAGAAATTATCCTTGGTGAGATCATTCTGCCACAAGTCTAAATTTTCTATGATCAAATTCCTCAATTTTAACTTGAATGTACACCCTAGTGTCTTCAGTGGGCATGACACCATGAGGAATTGATGAGAAGGCACCCAAAGGGCCATCCTCGAGAACCTTCATACAATATTTCTTATAGGAAGTTCTAGGTCTTTCTGATGCTTTCACAACTATAGTGGTTTCCATTTTTTCACATATCAAGTGCTAATTATTTTAGAAAGAATATTTACACAAAACCACAACAACATAGAAGAGTAAAATACCTTTTTCTTTCGTGAGAGACCAAAACTAGAGTTTGCACAACTCATTCTCCAAATCACCTCAAGGATGCTCCAAATTTCTCTCCACTTTGTTTGAAAGAACAATGATTAAAAACACTTTATAATTTCTCTTTATAGATCAATGTGATGCCCTAATTTTCATTAAATGCAATGGAAGTCAAAAAGCTAATAAAAACCTTTTTGTTGCACTGAAAAACCCTAATTTCCTCCAAAAAAATCATGCCTACATATTTTTTGTTGGTTTATTTTGCATAACCTCTGCCTATTCATTCCTTACAATGTATCCTCATGGTAAAGACTAACATGCTCAAAATCTAGGGGGTTCGAACATTTTTTTGTTAATACTCGCCCTAATACCATGCTAGGTCTAATTCTTGGAGGAATTGTCTACACTGGATGAGGGCACATACGCATCTGATGATTTTGGATCTTCTTTCTTTTTCCATATCTTTTCATTTCTTGCTTAACCTCATCTTTGTGAATTTTCTTCATCAGTTAATTCTTCCTTACCTAATCAAATTTATTTCCCTTTTTACTTCTACATACTCTTGAAATATGTCCCAATTTATTGCAATTATAGCAAACAACATTTCTCTAATTTGTTTGTCCTCTACTTACCCTTGATCTACACCAATTTTATTTATGTCCATAATTATTACATGTATAGTAGTAGCCAACAAAATATTGATTCATTCTACTTCCATTAAGCCAATTCATCATCTAATTTCTGCATTCACTAGCTCTATGTCCAACTTTCTTGCATGCAAAACATTGTCTAGAAAACTGATTCATCCTACTTCTGCATTCAGTTGTCTCGTGACCAAATTTATTGCATGAAAAGAAAACACCATTGAAGTATGGGTACCTTTGAGCATTTGGTTGTCTGATAGGCAATCTCCTAGTAAAGCTTCTTGGATTTCTTTTCTTCTTTCCTTAACCTTGAGTCTGCATATCTCTTGAACTTTCACCTATTTCTAGTCTCGAACCACCTTTGTCTTTAGATGGTTTTTGTCCTACAATTCATCAAGCTTGGTGGATCTTGTTTTGAAACTATATTCATAGAATTTTGATTTTCCAGATCTTCTCTCAAGTTTACCACTTATTTTTCAAGCCATGAGCATTCATTAGACTTTCTTTGCACCACTATATTCAGACAATATTCAATTCTCTTCTTTTCCTCTAGTTGCACCTTCAATCAGGTAATCTCTTCATTTTCTTGTTTTAATTGCTCACTAACTTCTCTATGTCTTTCTTTGAATTTCTTTGATTTCTCTTTCAATTTCCGAATGCATTCATTTTCTTCATCAATATTTACATTCAGATCTCTATTTTATTTCTCAGCTTTGTCAATATCATCAAGGGTTGTTTGAAGTTCTTCTATATCATCCATTTGTTCAATATTCAAGATCTTCCTCAAGCTATTAGACTTATTTAGAGGAACCAAGCTCTGATACAAATTGTTAAATACCTGAGATACTGAGAGGGGGTGAATCAATAGCTTCTTTAATTTATTGAACAAAAACCATCCAATTATTCCAATGCATATATCAGTAAAAATGACCAGGAGCATTAACATGACATAAAAGCACACAAGACATGAACATCAAAATTTTTACATGGAAAACTGAGAATGGGAAAAACCATGGTGAGGCTTAGCTCACAATATAGTATAACCGGTTATAAGATATTATAGAGGGTGGCTCACTACCAAGACTCACTGTCCACAATGAGAGGCTCACTGCCTACAAAAGATACAGTAACAAAATGGCTTACAAGGAGAATATGAACTAATAAAGTTACACCTCACAAGTGCAGATTCAATTCCTTTGATGCTCAGTGAATTCACATGCCAATAGAAAAATATTCACTCTTATTCATATTCACACACTCTTCATCATATTCAATCTCAAAACTATCCAATACATATATATATATATATCTGACTCATCTACAAGCATCAATTAGATTGGATTGGATCACACATACATCCTCCATACAAAACTAATTCACTATACCATCAACTATTTATTAAGTTAGATAGAGATAGACCTAATAAAAAAATACAATAATAGAACAATGCCAAATTTCCATACAACCACTTGTACACATTGGATTCTGAACTTACACGCTTCCAACATCCAAAATCCATTCCCCAAAACTATGAGCAATGATGATTACCAGAGAAGAATTGTAAACCAAACAATATCAGAGGACATTTCTGCATACCAATTTAGAATACCAGATCAACATTGAGCTTGAACTTGTAGTTTCAACTCATATAACATGGTGACATGAAAACACAAAATTTGCATTAATGATATGTTCTTCTTCATTATTCAAATAGGTGTAACTTAGGCATTATTAGTTGCTGAAATTTGACATAAGTGCATAACATTAAGATAATCCTTGGTATTAACAACCTAATTTCTAACAAAAAACTTAATAGAACCATGAAGGGTAGAGGTGACCACTCCTAAAGAATCAATACAAGGTCTACCCAAGAGGAGATTATATGTGCAATGAAGATAATTTTCACCCCTAAAAAAATTCCACATTTTCATACCCCTTACCTTAGAAAAGAAAAACACAATGATGCAACTTCCACATCTGCCACCTTTCCCCATCCTCCTAAAAACTCAATTTTGTGTCAATAGAGGTATTTTGTTAGGGAAATACGTGTTTTGTTTGCATGTCCATGCACTATGTTTCTTTCCTAACAAGATTTTTACCTCTAAAATCAACAAAGGTATCATGCTTCTCCATTGAGCCTGAACCATAACACTTCATGCTCCCTTGAGCAATGAAAAATGTCTCTTTTGCCTCCCTCTTTCTATTCAAATTGTCTAACTCTTCATTCTATCATTTAATTTTTCACTCTATTTTTATTTTCAACCAAATTCTTCATGCTCTAGTGATGAAATACAACTTTCAAGCTTCACCACTACCTCATTGTAGCTACAAGATATTGATTTCTTAGCTCCTCCACTCCATTTTTGTGACAACATTGTTTTTGGAGAACTTCCAAGCTCACTCCTTCCTCTACTTTCCTTAAGAGAACATAGTTGTGAAGGTGATATCTCCTATTTTCACTCTCTTTTTCATTATCATATTTGCATAGTAGCATTTTTTTTTGTATAGTTTCTTGGAACTTTGATTTCCATAAATTTATTTATCATTTTCTACACTCATTTCTATCTAGCTATTCGTGGAGATTGAAACACCAAATTGGGGGACTAACTAAGGCAGCCCTCTAAAACTAGCCCAAACATTTTCTATGGTATTGTTTGTGTAGGTAGTCTTGTGTGGAGCTATTCAAAGATTCCACTCTCAAATAGAAAGGTATTCTTTTCTCACTTCCTTTGTCAATTCAAGTATATTTTAGTTAAATTATTCTTCTTTTTGTATTTCATTCTTGTATCTTTTTTGTTATTCTATCATAACATAAAACTCCATTAGTCAATTTGTTAGCTATATTTCTAGCATTTTATTATGTCTCTTAGAAACTCTATCTGTACAAATGCTGGCATGTTCTGCTGAAGTCCATGTCCTACATTGTCATCCTTAGGTCGTGAGTTGTCTGGGAAACATATTAAACTCCATAAATTAGCTCGTCTGACTCCCTAACACATTCGAGTTAACAGAAGCACATTACCAACTAGATTTATCTTCCTTTTAGACCTTAACATCTTAACCTTTCTGAATCACATAACAAAGTTTGAGGTAGAATAGGGAAGCCTATTGCTTAGGACTCTCCCATGACCTAGTGTCTCAAACTAGCCAATCCCCCTCCTCTATATTTTGGTGAACCTGGTGTGACATATTTTGATTTTGTTTCATGGTTTTGAAGGATATTTCTCTTGTATTATAGGAACATTGCAGGTTTATGTCTTATAGAGCATACAACCTTGCAACCCAATTTGTGACCCCTAGTAGTGTATTTAGAAGGATCCCTAAGTATTGGGAAGTGAAATATATATAGGTCACCATATAATGTTTGAACCCTTGGGGTATCTTGAGGAAGTCCTCTTGAAGTATGTAAACATGACCTCTTTTATGCATCTCCCTATTGCTGAGCCTATGAATGGATCACCATCTATAACTTTCACATTATAGGATCTACCTATGAACAAAGATCCTTCTCCTTTGTACATTCCCACACATCAATGGGAACATCATGACCAGTGTTCTCATTTATCCCATATGTTGTGTAACTGTTATAATAGAGGAGACTCTATTGATAAATTTCTTACATAAGGATGGGTATGATGAATCAAAGACGTCAATACATATGCATGATAGACTCTCAGTCCCTCCAATTAGGTCCATCACTCTCTTAGTCTTTGTAGGACCCAAGACTGTAAATGCTCCTTTTTTATATCATCCTAGAGTTAGAATTTCTCCAGGTGAAACTACGCATCCCACAACTAGTTTCCATGAATGTGGCTACTTTGGTAATTCATAAGTGTTTGAAGTTTCCTCATGACAGCTTTGTGCATGTTGTGCACAACACCTAATATAAACCTCTAGTGTCACATGAGGGCTACTTGTTAATTCACTATTAGCTTTCCTCGGTAGGTCTACTTCCTCCAATGACATACATGTTGTACTGCACCTATGTCAAATATAATAATGGGGGAATAACACCGAAGGTGACCTACCCTATCTCCCCTATACCATTTCAGTCAAAGGTTATATGATTGTATAGCAGCAAGCTGCCTCCTCCTCTCAATAAAAGGGGAAGGGAAATCTTTCTCGCACCTAACATCCTTCCTCTTCTTCTTCTACTCCATAAACTTCTACTCCTCGTCTTGTTGCAGTGCCTTCAAATCTTCCTCCCATGCCTTGCCTGGGGAGCTGATGTTGCTCTCTCGATGGAGAGCCAAGCATCAAGTATTTGAACTTCCTATCAAACCCACAATGCCAAGGCCCATTTTCTATGGTAAGGGGGAGGGCTCTTGTATAGTTTCAATTATGTATCAGCCTCCACAACATCCTACCACTCCTACCCCTCAAGCAATGAATGGGAAGAGGATTGCTACAAACTTGCCTATATCTACTTCTCCACCTACTTTTTTTTCTGCTTTTGTGCTTCGTGATCCTACTCCCATCTAGGAGGCTACCCTTCCATCAAAAATGGTTGTGGAGGACACACCTATGGAAGAAAATTAGCCTCTTGTTCCTTCTCAAGCAATGAATTCTAGTTCTTGGAGCCAATGAAACCGTCTTGCACATGAGCGTAAGTTCCAGAGAAAAGCTTTGGCTGATGAACAAGCTATCTTGTAGAAGATAGAAGAAGAGCCAACATCTCCTATTTTAGCATCTCCTATTATACCTCCCTCTTATACCCCTTTTTATTTAGTTCCATTCACCTTGGTTTTTATTTTGGCTCCTCTTGCATATGCTAATGAGCCTCAATAAGGTGAATTTTGTGGCCAACGAATCCCTTTTTGAAAAATACACTTTTAAAAAATCAAATCCATCAATAAGGATCCCCTTAGCAATATTTTTATTCAAAAATGAATTTGTAGTAAAATGAATTTGAAATCTTTCCTTCAATGAGCTCTATTCCTTTTATCAGATTTGTTGACAAAAGAGATCTTTCAAAATGATTCCTTGATGATAGGATTTTTTTGTGAAAAAAATTATGATTTTCAAATGGAGCATCCCTTTGCATGGACCCCTTGCTATCTTGAAGGCTTCCTAAGGGACCCCTTTAAAAAATATTCCTTTAATTTCTTGTTCAGAGATATGACTATCTATCTACATGATTTTTGTTGGAATAATGGATGTTGAATCATCCAATGAAGCTGCGCACACTCCAAAGAGGACCTACCAAGAAGAAATTCAACCACACAGAAAGTGTTGCAACAAAGGGCATGCAAATAGAGATTATCTTATTGATATTCAAAATGTATTGAATTATGGAATGATTTACAAAGAGTACATATGCCTGATTATATAGGCAAGAGAAAAACCTAAAATGTATAAAATGTTGCCAAGTGTTCAAATCACACTACATGTGACAACATGAAACCCTAACCTAGGGAATGATAACAAGATGGAGATAAGTTCTAGAAAAGACAACTCATCTTCTAGAAGGGAATCTTATCTCAACAGCATTATTAAATGATAAAAAGTAACCTAGGACTAATATGATTAATTAATACCTAAGTTAACTTATGCTAGTGTAATAATTAATTAATTAATTACACTAACACCCCCCCATAAGTGCAACTTAGGGAGGAAATGAAAATTCAATGATTATGCATGATGATGATGGGTCCTGTCTGATGGCCATATTAGGTACCCATGTACATAGGATGAAAATGAAACTAATCTCCCACAAATAGAGAAAAAGGGAAAAACCCAATGGGAAGAAAACCCCTCTCCAAAAAAGGAGATGAAATGTAGAAAAGTGATGATTGGAGGACTCAACATCATCCCCCCAAGGACAACAATCATCACATGGATAAAATACAATCAATGGGCCCCCTATAGGAGGGAAATAGAGAGACTATATAGCCCCCCCAAAAGATGTGATCACCTGCAAGAATGGTAAGTGTATGTAGACAAAATATGATCCAATGTCGACAAACAACTTGTCTCCCTTTCGGAAGAAACAAAACCAGGTAGAGATGCAGGGTAGCTTCCCATTCCGGATAGGAATTGAAGGAAGGAAAGGAATAGATGGAGACTTGATTGCCCCCCCATTATGAAGTGTCCCCAAAACCACTGAGATAAGACTGAAGCCAAACCAATGGTAGATGCTGAAGGAACTCCGATGAAGATGGAGGAAGTCTCATGTATGAAATCTCTGGATAGAGGAGTGATATCCCCTAAAGAATGTCATCGAAACTTGTAGAAATAGCCAAGTCAATAATCCCTGAAACAAAGCCATCCTGTGATGTCAAGTCTGGAAAATAGAATGTGTCCTGATGAATGATGATGATGGAAGCCTCAATCAATGAATCTGGACAAGGAATCACTAAATGTTAAGGGATACCAACTATCTTTGATGGAGAAGAAGAATCATCTGAAGGAACCTTGCCAACCTCTTCGGAAGATGCAAGGTAATCCAAACAAACAACCTCCTGCATAGCAATATCATCATGGGGTACTTGATCTAAAACCTGACATTCTGAATCATGACCATCAAGGAAGGGTGGAGTATCTGAATCTCCATATATCTCCCAAATCTTAGTCCAAAGGATGTGAGGACTATCACAATGATCAATAGATTCCAAAATATCACAATCAACATGCATTGCAATCACTGCTAAAACATTATATCTACTACAACTCCAAGCAAATTTATGAACACTTTGACTTGGATGGGGAACTGTACCATACAAATGTGGCAACAATTCAAGTGATTGGAGATGGTGGATGATCCCATCTCACCATTGTTTATAGTTTCCCTTGTGCAACATAGTCAAAGAAGGATAATATGCAAGCCCCACAATGTATAAAAAAATTTCTCCAAAATTTCAAAGACAATGACCTTCAACAACAAATACAAAATACCTTTTCCCAAGCTTCAGGATATCCAAGTTATTGAACAAATGCACGAAGTTGAACAAAAAAAATGTAAGAGTACCTAGAGCTAAAACTAATCAAAGTGACTAGACTAATGAAAAGAACTCTGAATTACCTTCCTGATGCTGCTAGAATCATTGAATTTCGATCAACGGTTGCAAAGATATGAGCCTTTATGTCCAAAGTAGGGTTTTGACTTCAATTGACTATAGGTTTTTTTGACAAAAGAATTTTGCAAAAATGACTTCACCACTAAATAGTGCTCTAAATTCTCTTTTCGATGGTATCTCGTTTGGCGATTTTCGATATCCTGGCGAGAAATGATGCCCCTCAGAAAAAAACTGCCCTATTAGGGCCTGCAGGCTAAACAGGTGCAAAAAATTAGCACCTAGGGAAAAAAAAATGGCACCCCTGGGTGTTGATGTGACCGCAGGGTTAAAGCTTAACAAAAAAAAGGTGCCACACGTGATGGCGGCGGTAGAGCGGCTCATGGGCGGCAGAACCAGGCGGCCCCACTAGGATAGAGTGGAGGGGTGGTGGCCAGAATGGTGGGTGGAGAGCAGCCGGGAACGGGTCGGAAGAATGCCAGCAGGAGGAGCTCTAGTAACCAGTGGTTGGAGAAGCGATCGGTGGGAGCTGCAGTCAGCGGGAAACATCGGAGGTCTACGGGAGGTCGGTGGGAGGTCGGATATGACCGGGCCGACAGAGGTGACGGCCAATGACGACATCTGAAAGTACAGGGCCTGTCGGAGTCCTTAGACCAAAAACAATATTGCAAAGAATTTGCAATAAAAGCTGAAAAATGTATATAATTTTACTTTTTTAAAAACCTGCAGATAAATCAAATGCCGACCGACAAAGAACTATAGCCTCCAAGTAAAATATTTATTCTGACCTGTCAATTTAATTACCAGTCGCTCGCAGGGATAAATTTTTGCCAGAACTATAGGAAAATTAGTCCGTTTTTTGAAATAAAAAATTCCTAATGACCTAAAAAAAAATTTCCATGATGGAGGACTGACAGGAGATATTTTATTTCTGCAAAAACTGTACGGATCGTAAAAAATGCAAAAAATGCTAGATACCTCAAATGGCTCCCGGATGAAATATGTCCAAATCGGACGAATGGGCAGGCGATCTATAGGTTTTGAGGCCTTCTAAGTGCAATGGAGAGGTCGGATAGAGCCTGATCTACACTAGAAAATAGCTTGGTCCCCAGGTAGAACCAACTAGCCTGCAAAGAAAACCTTCAAGCCTGCAAGAATCTTTGTAGCCCAACTTTCTTGATACTGGGATGAACCTTCAATGGAATGGCTCTAATACCATGTTGAAATAATGGATGTTGAATCATCCAATGAAGTTGTGCACACTTCAAAGAGGACCTGCCAAGAAGAAATTCACCCACACAGAAAGTGTTGCAACAAAGGGCATGCAAATAGAGATTATCTGATTGATATTTAGAATGTATTGAATTATGGAATGATTTACAAAGAGTACATATGCCTGATTATATTGGCAAGAGAAAAACCTAAAATGTATAAGATGTTGCCAAGTGTTCAAATCACACTACATGTGACAACATGAAACCCTAACCTAGGGAATGATAACAAGATGGAGATAAGTTCTAGAAAAGACAACTCATCTTCTAGAAGGGAATCTTATCTCAACAACAATATTAAATGATAAAAAGTAACCTTGGACTAATATGATTAATTAATACCTAAGTTAACTTATGCTAGTGTAATAATTAATTAATTAATTACACTGACATTTTTATCCTACCTAACATGTTTTATATGTGGATTAACAGATTGGTTTGTAGGACCAAGCACTTGTCAAGCCTCTTTTACAATCAATATTGGAGGACCAAGCACCTCATCAAAGTTTCCTTATAGGACCGAGCACCTATAGGGACCAATCAGACTCTATAGAGCCTTTCATTTTTGGACCCTAAGACCGAACACCTATGGCACCTCCTTTGAAAGATAGAGCACCTGTAAAACACTTTTATTCTATAAGACCAAGCACCTATAGAACCTTTATTCACCCTCTGTAGGACTAAGCACTCATGGAGCCAATTCTATAAGATTGAGCACTTGTAGATATTTTGTTCATCTTCTACAGGACCAAGTACCTATGGAGTGACCACTCTCTCCTACACATATAAGCATGTTAGATTGTAGTCTACTACCTCGACAGTTCAGGTATATTCTCTTCACCATTTTATCTAATTTACCTCACATTCACTGGCGTGTATGTTCACTAAAGTGTGGGTAATATGTAATGGAGTAAATTTCCACCCCTAGGAAAATTCCTCATTTTCATACCCCTTAACTCAGAAAAATGAAACCTGATGATGCAAGTTCCACAACCACCACATTTCCCCATCCACCTGATAGCTCATTTTTGTGTCAATAGAGGAAATGTTTCGGGGATGTGTGTGCATTCCTTGTGGATTTCCGTGCACCACACTACCATCCTCAGAAGATTCCTACCTCTAGAATCTGTAGAGGCATTATGTTTCTCCATTGGATGCAAACTATAATGCTTCCTACTCCGTTGACTATTGTAAAACAACTCTTTTGCCTCCATCTGTCCATTAAAATTGGAAAACTCTTCATTCTATCAAACTTCTTCACAACTTCTTCACTCTATTTTTCTTCTCAACTAAATTATTCATGTTATTGTGATCAACTACACACTTTCAAGCTTCAACACTACCTCATTATAGCTGCAAGCTATTGGTTTCTTAGCTCCTCTAATCTATTTATTGCTACAACATTGTTGTTGGAGAAATTGTAAGCTCATTACTTCCTCTAGTTTCCTTTAGAGCATGTGGCTATGAATTTGATATATCCCATTGTCTTTATTTTTCATAATTGTATTTTCATAGTAGCATATTTTTGTTTATGTTGTTGCTTGGAATTTAAATTTTCATACATTTCTTTATCATTTTCTACACTCATTACTATCTGGCTATTTGTGGAGGTGGGAACACTAAAGTGGGGGACTAACTAATGCAATCCTCTAAAACCAACCCCAACATTTTCCTTGGTCTTGTATATGTAGGTACTCTCATGTGGAGTTCTTCGAAGATTAAACTCTCAAATAGAAATATCTTCTTTTCTCACTTCCTTTGTCAATTCAAGGATAGTTTAGTTAAAGTATTCTTCTTGTTGTATTTCATTCCTGTATCTTTTTTGTTCTTCCATCATAGAATAAAACTTCATTAGTTAGGTTGTTAGTTAGATTTCTAGTGCTTTAATCTATCTCTTAGACTCTCTACCCATACAGATACCAATGCACCCCTAAGATGCCAGTGCACAACACTAGATTATATGTCCTATGCTAACATCCTTAGGAAGTGAGTTGTTTGGGCTCTAAACTGATAGAAGACTAATAATCCTTTTCCTCATCTAATTATTTTTGTGCATACATTGGTTCATTCACAAAAAATTGGCTCATTAATTTCTTCAGTGGTTCTTACTTCAACCATCTAGTCTTTTTCCACAAATTCATGTGAATGTTCTTTAGAAAGAAATTGATTTGGATTTTGAAGTTCTCACATAGATTCAACAACTGATTTTCCTGATTTAATGACCTCTAATTCTATAGACATATTTTGAGAAGATTATTCATCTGATTTCTTTTCTTGTTCTACAAATACAGGCTTATTGATTGCTTGTGTAATAATTAATTCTTGTAACCAATATTTTTAAGTAATAGCACCAAAATATTTTTTAGATTATTTTCTTGTGACCTTGGTAGAACTTCCTTTATGCCAAAATTTATACTTCTTTGATACCAATTTAAGGCGAAATCACAATAACAACACAATAAGCTCTAATGCTCTAATACAACAACAATATGGAAGCATAATTTGGATAGAAAGGCAATAAATAACACAAGATTTTCAGAAATAGAAAATACTTTCATTAACTCCAAAGATATTACATATATGCGTTGGCATTATCAGATTTTTGATTACCAAGATCCCTCGAAGCACAAGGTAAGTGCATAGGTCTGATATGTTGAATAATAGACCACTAGACTTATGGACTCTAGATAATACTCAAGACTCAACCTCTAAGACTCTATATCTAACTTCCCATCAAAACTTTGAATGCCTCAAATGAGCTCTTGACGACATATTTATAGGCTTTAAATGACCTAGAGATCTGGTCACCTTCACCTTTTACCTATTCTACTAGGTCATTTCTATAGAAAATGCAAGGAGGATTATCTTGCCACATGGAACACATTGTCAGTCCTTGATTTTCTCAACAACCTTTATTTATTTGTCCATATTATGGAGAGGACTAGAAATATCTACTAGAATATTTTCCATAGATATTGGCTATCTTTACTTTTTGGATAGTGGACAAAATTATTTTTACATGTGGGAATCTTTTGTACAAGATACACTTTTTGGTACATGATTTTTCTGATTTCACATGGGATTTATCTAGAAATATCCCCACCTTTTTTGAATGTTTTTCCATAGTTTACTGTTACTTTCTCCATAATATTTTTTACTACTACTAAATTATCCTAGAATTATTATTGACAATATTTATGTTCACTTTTATGGAACCGTAAAGTGAGAACGGCCCACCTAACACTCATAAGTGGCTATAGGGATCTTGCTTTTTAAAACAGGGTTGCATCATCTTGTCAGATCTTAACATGGCTAAAATCATGCCACATAAAAGCCCTTGTGCTAGCTAAAATATGTCACCCATTATTTATTTTATTTATTTACATAATTATTGACAAGATTATACTCTTCATGCTAAATCATCATCCATTTTCCCATCCATAAATAATACGCCATCTTGCTAGGTCTGGTAGAAGATCAATGTTAGGTTGTCAATATACATTCTCAAAATCAAAAAGGTAGTGATATGAATAATAATGCTTTATCTTTTTTGCAAAAAATTGGCTTGTATCATCATGTCTCATTATCCATTCAAGTTGGCTATATGGGAAATGGAATACTAAGTTCAATATAAATAGAAGAGTATGTTCCTCAATACTAGCTTTGAAGGGAGTTAATTGGCATAACATGATTTTACACAATGGATTAAATATCGTAGTTAGGTCTTGCAGCTAGTGAGATCCATGTGGAAAATGTCTCATTATATCTCTACAACTGAAAATAATATGGACCTCCTTATACTTTCTAACCAAGTTCTTTAAGACAATTAATTGTCCTTTTGTAATAACTAGAGATAAGATATGAATCTTCTTAGTTCTTGGAACAACTTGAATATATCCCCATCCTTGGTACTGAAATATAGGTGTTGGATTGTAGAAGAAATAATCTTCTAATATTTTCCTTTGGCATCCTTCAGGAAAATCTTTGATTTTTCAAATAGCAGAATCTTGAGGATCTTCAGGAAGAATATTCTCGTTCATATCAAATCTTCCAATGAATTGGACAAACTCAATTTTTTTTTCTGGAGGATTAAGATACTTGATTTCTCGATGATTTCCTAATATTATCCCCATCTGAAGAAATAAAAATGGTTCAAATTGACTGAAAAAATCCCAACCTAGGAGGACATTAGTATCTATACTATTATCTTGCCAGAAATAACAAAGAGAACTAAAATCATCTATATGTACAAGGACATTAGTTGCTCTATTCTGTATAGTTCTAATATTGCCAAATCTTCTGACTATAATCTGCTGACTATCCCAATATATAGATGGTAAAGCATGACTTTGAGCAATGCTAATTAGGGATCATGTATCTAAGAGTGTACAAATACTCTAGATAAATCCTTCTAATTTAACACTAATTATTGGCTTACAAAGGACTTTTGGACACCAACTAGAATGATCTAAAGATTTTTTAGAAATTAAATTATCTACATGATTGAGATCTTTAGTATGATTTTGTAATGAATTTTCTTCAATAAAATAATATTCTTCTTCTTCTTCATCAGGATATGTGTCATACCTTGGCTCTAATCATATATTCCATTCTAGTGATAATATTGGCTCCATCTTTTCCTCTGACTTTGATTCTTTCTCTAGCTCTTTTCTTAGTTGTGGCTCCCATTGTTGTTCCCATTCTGGAGTATGAATATTCCATGTTGACTGATCTATTGGCCAAAACATTGATTCATCTACAAAACTAGGTTCTTCATTTTCAACAAGAATGTTAATTTCTTGAAGCCAATCTCTTTCATGTTCTTGAATAATTAAACTATGCTCTTTTACTTTTGGCATTGAAACAATAGTCTTTGTAGAAGAAGATACCTCAATAGATCTTGGAGAAGTAGTAATTTCTTCCTTCTCATCATAGAATAAGCTCTTTCTTCTTTGAACTATGATTTTCTTTTCTTTTCTTTTTGCAATTGGTGCTTTCCCTTTTTGCTTCTTTTGACCATCTTTTTTTGAAGAGCTATCTCGGCCAGTTTGAGTCTTTCTAATCTTTTTTCTACTTGCCTTATCTTCTCTAATTTTTTAGCCACAGACTCAATTGAGGCTATACTATATTCAAGATCTCTTCTTCTATTTTCTTCATTATTATGCTGAGCTAATGCCATTTCTTGTGTTGATTGTTGAACATTCCTTAATTGATAACTTAGACTAGAAGTTTCATTCAACAAATAAGAAGTTTTCTTTTCTATTTTTAAAACTAAAGAATCCATCTTATGCTACATCTGATTAATATGTGCTAATTTTTCTTGATTAATAATACTAGTATTTGCAAAATCTCTTATATCTACAACCATATCATCCAGATTATCTTGAGAAAATATCATCCACTGGGCCATCCAATTTCTTTGAGCCTTATAATTCTTATGTTTTTCTCAAATTTCTACATGAAGTTTGGCTTCATATCTTCCCCATAAATTCTTATCAGAATTTACCACAATAAAAGTTTTTGGGGTTGGCCATCTACCTGGTTTGTAGCAAACAACTTCTTTTCCCACCCCTCTAGCCTCTATTCTATACTTGTTTCTCTTCTCAGTTCCTTCTCTTGGGAGGAATTCCTTTGGGAGACACTCTCTCAACATACATCTCGTTTCTCCCATTTTGGTATTTTTTATCCCTTTTCACCATGTTCATCTTCTTTAGGTGTTAATGCTAAATTCTAACTGACCTATCTTGCCAGTTTGTCTATCAACTTAGGATTACTGCTGAGGTCAGAAAATGTAGCTAAAGAAGATCTTCAGGTATATGGATTTATGGAGGGATCACATTTGAATGAGATATGGTGAGAAGATCCTATAGCTTCTTCATGATTGTAATCAATATATGGTTTATGGTTAGAACCTAGAAAATTTCTTGATAGAGAATAGGACCTGGATATATGGGATAAACTAGGACTATCATTGGTTGATGCTAGATGTTTCTCAAGGAGTGTTTCTTCTGGTAGAGATCTTAATTCTATACTTGACACTCTTCTAGACTATGTTTTTGGTTTGTCAGAAAATAGACCTTTGGAGGGTAATGGTATATTATGGATTCTGGGTGTAGATGTCTGGTTAATAAGTCTTTCTATAATAGGAAATCCTATATCAAAACCAGTATGATCAATATGTCTTCCAAAATCTAAAACACTGCAGTTGCCTTCTGGGAAGGATACCCCCACTGGAAAATTTGAATGAGGAAACATAGTATTCAATAACCTATATATGCATCTACCATTGATAGTGGAATAGACAGATTTTGGCTGAAGAATCACACCCTTAACTTGAAGTAACAAGAAAAATGCATATTGTACATACTTATCATCTAAAATAATCATGATGTTTGGACGCACAAAGATTCATCCATCACCACCCTTAGTCTCATCATTTTCTCTGGCTCTAGACAACCTAGCCCTAAATTCAGCAATTATAGCTTGATCCCATAATCTGCAACAGGTGTCTATCAAGGTAGAAAAATATTCAGCTCCTATATCATAATTGAAATGTGGGTGGATAATGATATCAACATATGAGAAATGAACATGGAAAAAACTTTTATCTTTCCATCTTTTGATATCTTCGGGAAATAGGAAAGGTAGGTATAATAGGAAAATTTCTTCTCCTAAAATCCGAAGATTAAGCTCATATTTCCTAACTAAATCCATAGTTATAGCCTTTATTCCTTTCTCAAGATACAAATCAGAAATCTAAATATCTGGAAACTTAAAATTTCATTTTCTATCAACATATTCTTCTTTATCTTGAAAAAAATTATGAATAATAGATGAAAGCGAAGAAATTGCATTAAGAGATATTTGGCTTGCCATTGAAGAGCTTTAGGACTTATTGAAACTTTTTGCAGACCATTTCGCTGCTACTTTTACCATCTTACTACTCACCCTTTCATGCATATCCTTCAACTTCAACAAGAGATTTACGACATTACTATGGCTCCACAGCTACTTTGTGTCTCTACCTTCAATCTTTCGGTCTTCACACTCTTATTTTGGCTACCAACATAGGACTCTTATGACAAACTTTCACTATAACCAAATCTTAATAGAACATGGATCTATTATTACACATGCATTAAAATTAACTCGATCATATCTCTAAACCTAGGCTATAATACCAACACAAAATGTATACTTCTCTTATACCAATTGATAATGCAACAACTCTTATACCAATTGAAAATGAAATAGCTCTGATACCAAATGTGAACGATAAAAAACTGATACCAAATTTAAGGCAGAATCACAACAACAGCACAATAAGCACTAATGCTCTAATGGAAGCACAATTTGGATAGAAAGGCAATAAGATAGCACATGAATTTCAGAAATGGAAAATGCTTTCATTAACTCCACAGATATTACATATATGCATTGGCATTATCAGATTTCTGATTACCAAGATCACTCGAAGAAAAAGGTAAGTGCATATGTCTCATATGTTGAACACAAGACCACTAGACTTATGGACTCTAGACAATACTCAAGACTCAACCTCTAAGACTCTATGCCTAACTTCCCATCCAAACTTCGAATTCCCAACTTTGAATGCCTCAAATGAGCTCCTGGGGACTTATTTATAGGCATTAAATGACCTGGAGATCCAATCACCTTCACCTTTTACCTAGAAAATGTAAGGAGGATTATCTTTCCACATGGCAGACATTGTTAGTCCTTGATTTTATCAACAACCTTTTTTTATTTGTCCATATTATGGAGAGGACTACAAATATCTACTAGAATATTTTCCATAGATATTGTATGTCTTTACTTTTTGGATAGTGGACAAAATAATTGTTACATGTGGGAATATTTTGTACAAGATATAACTTTTGGTACAAGGGTCCACCATGTGAATAAACTTTTTGGTACAAGATTTTTCTGATTTCAAATGGGGTTTTTCTAGAAATATCCCCACCTTTTTAAAATTTTTGTCCATATTTTACTTTTACTTTCTCCATAATATTTTTTACTACTACTACTTTATCCTGGACTTATTATTAACAATATTTATGTTCACTTTTAAGGCACCATAAAGTGAGAACGACCCACTTAACACCTGTAAGTGGCTACAGGGATCTCTATTTTTAAAACCGGGTTGCATCCTATTGTCAGATCTTAATGTGGCTAACATCATGACATAAACAAGTCCTTGTGATAGCTAAAATATGCCAACCATTATTTATTTTATTTATTTACATAATTATTTACAAGATTATACTCTTCATGCTAAATCATCATCCATTTTCCCATCCATAAATAATACACCATCTTGCTAGGTCTGGTAGAAGATGAATGCCAGGTTTCCGTTATACATTCTCAAAATCAAATAGGTAGTGATATGAATAATAATGCTATATCTTTTTTCTAGCAAACTGGCCTATGACTGGATCATACCATTCTCCCATAATCTTTGTATCATCATGTCTCATTATCCATTCAAGTTGGCTATATGGGAAATGGATTACTAAGTTCAATATAAACAAAAGAGTATGTTCCTCAGTACTAGCTTTGAGGGGATTTAATTAGCATAATAGGATTTTACAGGATGGATTAAATATCATGTTTAGGTCTTGCAACTAGTGAGATCCATGTGGAAAATATATCATTATATATCTACAACTAAAAATAATATGGACCTCATTATACTGTCTAACCAAGTGCTTTAAGACAATTAATTGTTGTTTTGTAATTACTGGAGATAAGATATGAATCTTCTTTGTTCCTAGAACAACATGAATATCTCCCCATTCTTGGTACTGAAATATAGGTGTTGGATTGTAGAATAAATAATCTTCTAATATTTTCCTTTGGCATCCTTAGAGAAGATCTTTGATTTTCTGAATAGCAGAATCTTGAGGATCTTCAGGATGAAGATTCCCATTCATATCAAATCTTCCAATGACTTGGACAGACTCAACTTTTTTTGGAGGATTAAGATACTTGATTTCTCTATGATTTCTTAATAAGGACTGACAATTTCTATCATGTGGCAAGATAATCCTCCTTGCATTTTCTAAAGAAATTACCTAGTAGAATAGGTAAAAGGTGAAGGTGACCGGATCTCTAGGTAATTTAAAGCCTATAAATAATTCCCCAAGAGCTCATTTGAGGCATTCGAAGTTGGGAATTAGAAGTTTGGATGGGAACTTAGACATTGAGTCTTAGAGGTTGAGTCTTGAGTATTGTATAGAGTCCATAAGTCTAGTGATCTCGTGTTCAACATATCAAACGTATGCACTTACCTTGCACTTCGAGTGATCTTGGTGTTTAGAAATCTGATAATGAGAATGCATATATGTAATATCTTTGGAGTTAATTAAAGTATTTTCCATTTCTGAAAATCTTGTGCTATCTTATTGCCTTGTTGTCCAAATTGTGCTTCCATATTGTTGTGGTATCAGAGCATTAGCACTTATTGTGTTGTTGTTGTGATTCTACCTTAAATTGGTATCAAAGAAATATACATTTTGTGTTGGTATCATATCCTAGGTTCAAAGCTATTGTCAATTTAATTCTAATGCATGTGTAATAACAGATCCATGTTGTATTAAGATATGGTTATAGTGAAATTTTTTCATAAGAGTAATATGTTGGTAGCTGGAATCAGAGTGTGAAGACTGAAAGATTGAAGGTATAGATGTAAATTAGTTGTGGAGCCACACTAAGGCCATAAATCCCGTGTTGAAGCCGAAGGATAGGCGTGAAAGGGTGAGCAGTAAGACAGTAAAAGTAGTAGTGAAATGGTCTTCAAAAAATTTCAGTACAAGTCCTAAAACTCTTCAATGGCAAGCCAAAGATCTCTTAATGAAAGTTCTTCACTTTCATCTATTATTCATTATGTGTTTGAAGATAAAGAAGAATATGTTGATAGAAAAGGCAATTTTAAGTTTCCAAATATTAAGATTTCAGATTTGTATCTTCAGAAAGGCATAAAGGCTAGGAATATGGATTAAAATAGACAATTTAATACACCATATAAATCCTTAATGAAGTCTATGGCTAAAAAGATAGAAAAATATAGGCTAGTAGCTAGGGAAATTAAAAATTACCAACTAGATGAAATAGCTCTTCTATCAAAGATAAAGGAAATAAACAAAAGGATGAAAATATAAATACAAATTTATGTTCAAATGAAGAATCATTGCATAAGAAGGCAAAGAAAGAAATGGTTGATCGGGTTTCTAAGAAGATAGAAAAAAAAAGGTCTTGTGCCAAGAAATCCAAAATCACTCATGAAAATGATAGCTCGGGAAATGAACAAAAGAAAGGAGTCCTTCAAAAAGAAAATCAAAAGAAACAAGAAAAAGATAAAGAAGTAATAAAACCTACTAGAGAAACAACTATTCAAAAAAGGAAAGGTTTCTTTAACAGTAGTTCTACCAAGGTCACAAGAAAGGGATCTAAAAAATATTCCAATGCTATTACTAAAAAACATTGGTTACAAGAATTAAGTATTACACAACTAATAAATAAGCTTGTATTATCACAACAAGAAAAGAAATTAGATGAAGAATCTTCTAATAATATGTCTATAGAATTAGACATCATTAAATTAGGAAAATCAGATGTTGAATCTATGCCAGAACTTCAAAATCCAAATCAATTTCTCTCTAAAGAACATTCACATGAATTTGTGGAAAAAGACTAGATGGCTGAAGTAAGAACCACTGAAGAAATTAATGAACTAGTTTTTGTGAATGAACCAGTGTATGCACAAAAAGAATTGGATGAGAAAAAGGATTATAAGTCGTTTATTAGTTTAGAGATTGATTCTGATGATTCTTCCATAAATTTTTCTTTAGATAACTTCGAGATTGATGTTTTACTAACTTGTGAAGAGTGGAAGAAAAAATCTATGGTCAACATGGAACCTGAGCATAAAGAATCCTTAACAAAAAATTCTAGACTGGAGAAATCAAAACTGCATGCAAAATAAGGTTATCTTTTGAATATTGACCAACTTTTTGATACTAAAGGTGGTACTGGATGGAATGATCTTGCAAAGGTTGTATATGTGTCTGGATTATTATCAAGAAATTTGAGACACTAGTGGAATGGACTTCTTGATAATGGATCCTCTACTCACAGGGATGAAAATCATAAAATAGTTAAAGATTTTGATATGGGTATAGAGGATATTTATTTTCCAGGACTTGGCCAATTCTCGCTTTATATTTTTTGTGAAGAAAGAAAGAATGTTGCACCAAGATTACTAAATGATGTTTTAGCAAAAAATTATTACTTGAATTCTCTACCATGTGGTTTAGGTGAATGTGATGAAGATTTTATCACTGATAAGAACAAAACTGAAATTTCTAACTGCACATTTGTTGAAATAAAAAAAAATCTTGGCTACAAGTTACAAAAACAATGTCTGTTAGAAGCCCTCAATGCTAAATAAATTAATTCTACATGCAATATAATAGAATTTTGCATAAATCCTCCTACAGATAGTTCAAAGGGATTTTCTAATGTCATGAAAGTTAATAAGAAAACTTGTATTAAAAGTTGTAAGTGCAGGAAATGCAACAAAAGATACACTGGGTATAGCAGACATACTTTGTATTCTAGGAAAAAAATGTGATAAGGAGAGTTGCTAAAAAGGATTTGTTTAAGTATGATTATAGATCAGGATCTTGGGAAAAAAGGGTCAGAGAAATAGACAAGAAACTTCATGAGTGGAATGTGAAGACATTTGGTCTATGTATAATGGATCATGCATTAACACATTTGTGTGCAACCTATATAGATGATATCACTATCTCTCTCGATAATAATTTTGATCAATTTTCATATCTTTATGTAGCTATTACAAGAAATGGAACATGCTTGTCATCTAAAAAGGTGTTAATAGGAAAATATGAGAAACATTTTCTAGTGCTACACCTGGTTAAGGGAGAAATCAAGAAAAGAATATAAGAATCTACTGATATTTTTCCTAACAAAAAATAGATTCAAATGTTGATTTGTTTAAACTATGATTTAGCAAATGATAGGAAAAATATTCAAGCCAAGATTAAAGGTAATAGCTCAAGATGGGATCAGAAGAGACAGAAGCAAAATGAGGAAAAATGTCAAAAATTTCCAAGACTTGAGACAGCCAAACTAGGTATGCCTCTCATATATGATTCTAACAAAACATGGCCAGCTATCTTAATTCAAGAAGAAAAAGGAATAAATGGATCAACTACTACATATAGCCAATCTATACACAGTCTCAAGGAAAAGGAGCCAAATAATCAATCTATACACAGTCTCAAGGAAAAGGAGCCAAATAAAGATATTACACAAGGGAGAATTTATAGATTGAATGATTTCAATCCACTGGTGGATACAATCACCAGAGAATTAGAAACAACCACCATCATTCTAGAAGACATTGATAAGGTACTTGATGAAATAAGAAAAATTCCAAATAGACACTGATATCCTCCTAGGTTGGGAATTTTTGAGACAATTTAAACCATTTCTTGAGATGGGGGTAATATTGGGAAATTTTTTAAATAATTTTGGCACAAATGAATTTTTTTTTTTCAATATTCACATCTGAATTGTGGCCCGACCATTTAGAAAGGAGTTTCACAAAGGTATGCAAATATGGTTTCTTCAATATCATATATGAATATTATGCAAACATGAAGGAATTTTATTATTTAATTAAGCTAAGATTGGTTAAAGAATTATGTGGGAATACATTTAAATATTGGTTAAATCCACATAAATATCCATTTCTTGCAAAAAAATTTCTCCCTGGATGGTTTCTAGAAGTGATGGTTGAAGACGGGAAACCTCCATTAATTCTAGCCAGACTAGCTCAAAGAATAGAGTGGTATCTTCTAGACATTACAAGATGGCATATTATTTATGGATGGGAAAAATGGATGATGATTTACAATGAAAAGTATAATCTTGTAAATAATTATATAAATAAATAAAATAAATAATGGATGACATATTTTAGCTAGCACAAGGGCTTGTCTATGTCGTGATGTCAGCCATGTTAATATATGATAACAAGATGCAACCCTGCTTTAAAAAGGAAGATCACTGTAGCCACTTACGGGTGTTAAGTGGGTCATTCTCACTTTACAATGCCATAAAAGTGAACATAAATATTGTCAATATTAATTCTAGGATAAATTAGTAGTAGTAGTAAATTATAGAATAAAATATTATGGACAAAGTAAACGAAAATGAGGACAAAAATTCAAAAGGTGGGGATATTTCTAGATAAATCCCATGTGAAGCTAGAAAAATCTTGTAGCAAAAATTTATTCACATGGTGGAGCCCTTCTACCAAAAGGTTCATCTTGTACAAAATATTCCCACATGTAAAAATTATTTTGTCCACTATCCAAAAAGTAAAGATAGACAATATCTACGTAAAATATTCTAGTGGATATTTATAGTCCTCTCCATAATATGGACAAATAAGTAGAGGTTGTTGAGAAAATCTGTAATGCCCCGCCACGTAACCCTAGAGGAAGTTGCATTTAACTACTTAAACGGAATAATTTTTTTTTTTTTAAGTATAATTAATAAGCAAGTTCGCTAACTAATGCCAACAACCTCTAAGGTTACGAGACAAAGGTTAAATAGAACCTAAACGAAAAACATGATTTAAACCATGTCCATTAATTAACCAATAAATAAAGCACATACATCCAAAGAAGATGAATTACATCAAAGCATAAAGATAACTTTCCATTGCATTAATCCATCATTAAATATTATAATTACATCTCTCATTCCCCGAATGAGGTAAGTCCAATAAACATAATTACAATTACACTTCCACCTCGATACAACTGAGGGGTAAAATAATACAAGACCAACTGAAAAGAAATACAATAAGATCTGATACTGAAACCAACGAGCTCTCCAACTAGAAGTCTCATTGAAGAAGAACCCAACAGATTTAGGTGCATGCCACCCAACCAAGTGGAACCCAAAGGCCCACCCCCCGTGCTAGGAGATAGTAACTAGGAATCCTAGTCAAGACCATCTACCTCTAGACACAGGCTAACATAACTGAACCAACCAATCACATGAACCTCACAAGTACATTGCAAAGTACACATCAAATACCATGCGAGTACAACATAAGTACAACACTACATGATCACATTGCTTCCATGAATAAAATAGAACAAGCATGTTACGAGAACCATACCACATAAAATTCTGCACCAACCATGATCACATCAGGTATGTTATGGAAACCATACCCACAATAAACAAGTACCAACTATGGTCACACAATGTGCCATCTCACAGTACATAATGAGTTACCCACACTGATCATCAAGATGGTGGCCCTAACCGATCATTGGACCTCATACCTACTAGAGCAAAACCAAAGGTTAACTGTTGTCCTAGACAAAGTGTCATCGCACAGCTCGTCATGAGTTACCCAGCAGATCGTAAGGAAGGTAACCCAAACTGACCCTCGGCCCTCACACTTACTAATGCGGAACCAAATACCTTTTGTACAGACAAGATAGATGACCTTTCCATCCCATGGCCTTCTCACTCATCCCAAGTCTAAGCAAGCCCTTGCACCTATGAGTGAGGGATACATATCTTTTTAGTGTGAAGTACTACCCAAATTCTAAGTAAATTAATTTAGTTATCACTTAATTATACCACTTCTGAAGGTTACCCAATCTTGCCTCTTCTGGGCTTTGGCCCCAATGGAAGCCACTCTTCTACTTGACAACACACATATAACATCCAAACATCAAGGGTACAAGGAGCAACAAACAAGGTATTAGAACCACTCCTTTTTCAGGAGACAACCTAAGTCCAAAACCCTCACCAAACACTAGAGGTAACAAGGTAACAAATCTGCTCTTGACAGCTCCTAACAAGGAGACACACATAACAAAATCCACTCCTTTCTCAGGAGGTGACAAAGATAAAACCACTCCAACATAGGAGGCACTATCCACATACAAGGTCACTCCATACAAGGAGACACGGATCCCATAATCCGCTCCTAAACCAAGGAGATACAAAACATACTCGTTCATAGAAACTGAGTAATAACAAATAACTTCACATGCACCACCCAAGGAATACAAAATAGGTTGACATAACAAACCAACAACCACTAAACGGAAAACTCAACTAAAATCTTGTTCAATGCAATGACCCAAACTTCCCAAGTGATGACAAGAATAGATGAAAATCAGAACGAGAATAAAATTTGCTTTGGATATTCTAAATCCATGTCCTCATGCTAACATTTAGGAATTTATTGCATTATATAAACTGATACAAAATACGTCTTTTCCAGACATGGGAGAAAGTTGATATTTACTACCTAATCTCCTACTTGCATTTCATTAATAATAAAATAATCAATTGATTCTACTAATCAAAACACCATAACTTGAAGTAATCATTTCCACATTTCAATATAACCATATAAAATAATTAACTTGACTTGCATATATCTTATATTTTAACGCTTTTCTTTTTTAAAATATTATTTATGACAAAACAGTGGTTCAACTAGAGTTAATATGTTTTTCATTTCCCCAATTTGAATTTAAATCATGCCATTAGAAAAACAATAATTTTTTATGCATATTAAATTTTATTCCATAGCTATACATATATCCATTTAAATAAAGATTCAATTCATCTATATAATATTAATAATTAATAACATATAATATTCTTAAAATAATACATATTATTATATTAATATCATATTATAATAATAGTATTATTTATATATAAATATTAATATATATTAATATTATAATATAATAATATAAATATTATATATATTATAATATTAAAATATATAATAACATGTATATATTTATTTTTATTTTATTATAAAAACAAGCAAAATTCTTGCTTCGTTTTGCAAGTCAGTCAATGGACGGTCGCCTAAGTTTTTTCTGGTCCGCGGTTTGCTAAGGAGAGCCGCACCCCCATTAATGGGGGTGGCGACTATGTGTGAACACAATCGTCACACCCAGTGGCAGCGACGGCCGGTAAGAGCAGGGTAAGGGGAGTGCGGGAGCGGTGCGCTGGGCTTGGCTCCCTCCGCTCACCTCCCATGGGGCGCAGCGGGGGTTGAGCCCCCACCGACCCCCATTAAAAAATATATTTTTTTAAAAAAAAATTCTGTAAACAATCAAAATCCGCGACCAGCGTTTTTTCAAAAACGCGATTTCATAGAAAAATGAAATCCGCCCATAAAAATTTCGGGTTTCTCTCAATAACATTTCTTTTTTTATAATAACCTTTCTAAACTAGCATTATTATATGCATATATATAAATATGTATATATATATACCTTTAATATATATATATATATATATATATATATATATATATATATATATATATATTTATATGCATTTTTGGTTTAAAATACAGAATTAATTGAGAAAACCAAAATGATAATAATTCAAAAACAATGATTTACATCCAACAAAATCATTTTATTGGAAACAATTTAAATCTAAATGGGTCTTCATGCAATTTTGAAGAACAAAATTTCAACCTTGCCATATGTGAATTCAAACAACAACATTTAAAATTTCTTTCCATAAGATATTCAACCATAAATTTAAAATTCAAAATTTCAAAGCAAGCATTTAAAACACAAGAACCTAGTTTTTCCCTAAGTTTGAGGAGGTCTAGATGATGCCAAGCTTCCCACCTTGCTTCCAAATCCAACCCCACAAATTTTCACAAACCCAATCAACAAATCCACAAAGTTGAAGAATTCTTCCACTCACTAATTCAATCTTTTGCAAAAACTCTAAGATGCAAAAATTGAAGCCAAATTTCCAAACATAAGGATTTTGCCCTAAAATCCTTCAACCACCATCATAAATTTCAGAAAACAGAAAATTGCCAAAATATCTCATTTTTTTCAATTTGAATGCAAATTTCAAATTTGACTTTCTAAACATTTTTCTTTTAATTTTTCTTTTTGATTTTTGAATTTTCAAATTTCCAAATTGACTTTTTATGCATTTTCTTTATTTCCAATTCCAACAATTAAATTAATAACTTTAACAAAGATAAATTAACTTCTTTCAACCAAATAAATTTAATCAATTAATAAATAGATTTAATCAAAGATTAAATTATTTATTAATTAAATTAAATTAATACTAAAATAAATTATATTTCAACATAATTCCAGAACACAATAATCCACAACATAAATACATTAAGCTATTTAAATCTCCCAATTCAATTTGTAATTAAATTACGAAGAGGGGAAAGGGATAACTGAAGCAACACAACCTAACTAACAATTGACGACATAAAAATACTAGGGTGATGAATCAACATGGAAACCTAGCTACTATCTCCCAATCGAATACCATTGGGTATTGAACACACTCTCACCTGTGTAACCAGGTGGAGTCAATGTCCTGTACCTGTCAACCTACAAATTAAGTAAACCACAACATATAATATGAACAGCATAAAATACACACCGTGAAGAGGTAATCACGGGATCGTAGGGCACTCACAAGTGAGTGATACGATACTATCCCCTTCACCAATACACTGCAAATAAATGACAATTCTAACATGCTAGTATAATCCAAAGCATAACATCATTAATTTTAATATCCATTTTCTTAAACCAAAACATGCCATAAGATAACATCATATTAAAATACCATCACATCAAAAGATTACAATAACGTCGCTTTATAGATAGCGATCAAATAACAATCGAGTACCATAGTCAAGGTACAAACAAAAAGTACAACACAATAGGGCAGAGCACTGTTCAACCAAAATGCAAAACGGAGGGGTATTACAAAATCAAGGACTGACAATGTCTGCCAAGTGGAAATATAATCCTCCTTGCATTTTCTAGAGAAATGACCTAGTAGAATAGGTAAAAGGTGAAGGTGACCGGATCTCTAGGTCATTTAAAGCCTATAAATAAGTCCCCAAGAGCTCATTTGAGGCATTGGAAGTTGGGAATTCAAAGTTTGGATGGGAAGTTAGGCATATAATTTTAGATGTTGAGTCTTGAGTAATTTGTAGAGTCCATAATTCTAGTGGTCTAGTGTTCAGCATATTAGATGTATGCACTTACCTTGCACTTTGAGCGATCTTGGTAATCAGAAATATGATAATTCCAATACATATATCTAATATATTTGGAGTTAATGAAAGTATTTGTCATTTCTGAAATTGCTGTGCTATCTTATTGCCTTGCTATCCAAATTGTGCTTCCATATTGTTGTGGTATCAAAACATTAGCACTTATTGTGCTATTGTTGTGATTCCACCTTAAATTGGTATCGGAGCAGTAAACATTTTGTGTTGGTATCTGAGCAGTATACATTTTGTGTTGGTATCTGAGTAGTATACATTTTGTGTTGGTTTCAATGGAGGAAATTTTTCAGCCATGCATGTGCATTCCATGTGGACGTACGTGCACCACAATGCTGACAAGATTCCTACCTCTAAAATCTATAGAGGCATTATGTTTCTCCGTTGGATGCAAACTGTAATGCTTCCTACTCTATTGAATAATGTAAAACAACTCTTTTGCCTCCATTTGTCCATTAAAATTGGAAAACTCTTCATTATATCAAAATTCTTCACAACTTCTTCACTCTGTTTTTCTTCTCAACTTAATTATTCAGGTTATAGTGATCAACTACACACTTTCAAGCTTCAACACTACCTCATTATAGCTGCAAGTTATTGGTTTCTTGGCTCCTCCACTCTTTTTGTTGCTACAACATTGTTCTTAGAGAAATTACAAGCTCATTACTTCCTTTAGTTTCTTTTAGAACACTTGGCTATCAAGGTAATATATCCCATTTTCTTTCTTTTGCATCAACATATTTCCATAGTAGCATATTTGTGTTTATGTTGTTGCTTGGAACTTCCATTTCCATACATTTCTTTATCATTTTCTACACGTGTTACGAGCTAGCTATTTGTGGAGGTGGAAACACTAAAGTGGGAGAATAACTAATGCAATCCTCTAAAAACAACCCCAACATTTTCCTTGGTCTTGTGTGTGTAGGTACTCTCATGTGGAGTTATTTGAAGATTAAACTCTCAAATAGAAAGGTCTTATTTTCTCACTTCCTTTGTCAATTCAAGGATATTTTAGTTAAAGTATTCTTCTTGTTGCATTTCATTCCTATATATTTTGTGTTATTCCATCATAGAATAAAACTTCATTAGTCAGGTTGTTAGTTAGATTTATAGTGTTTTAATCTATCTCTTAGACTCTCTACCAATATAGATACCAATGGACCCCTAAGATGCCAGTGCACCACACTAGATTCTAAGTCTTGCGCTAACATCCTTAGGTAGTGAGTTGTTTGGGCTCTAAACTGATAGAATATTGGTAATCCTTTTCCTCATCTATTTATTTTTGTGCATATACTAGTTCATTCACAAAAATTGGTTCATTAATTTCTTCAATGGTTCTTACTTCAATCATCTAGTCTTTTTCCACAAATTCATGTGAATGTTTTTTAGAAATAAATTGATTTAGATTTTGAAGTTCTGGCATAGATTCAACATCTGATTTTCGTGATTTAATGACCTCTAATTCTATAGACATATTTTGAGAAGATTCTTCATCTGATTTATTTTCTTGTTCTGCAAATACATGCTTATTGATTGGTTGTGTAATACTTAATTCTTGTAACCAATATTTTTAAGTAATAGAACTGGAATATTTTTTAGATTCTTTTCTTGTGACCTTGGTAGAACTTCCTTTATGCCAAAATGTATACTGCTCTGATACCAATTTAAGGAAGAATCACAACAACAACACAATAAGCGCTAATGATATCAATGCATTCACATCTATTAGCCTAGTAGAAGAAGGTAAAATGACCTTTTGAACTGCTTCCTAAATTATACCTTGGTAAATCAGGGAAGTCTGAAGAAAATCCCAAAGTGATATCTTAATATAAGTAACATGAAGTTGCTCGATAGGATCATACTCACTTTTTTGTTTGACTATGGGTTTAGGTGCTTGATGAAGATCTAGTTGAGAAGGTTGTAAATAAGTAGGTTGATCAAAATTTTGTTTATTCCTTCTAGTATTATAGGTATGGGCTATTGCATTATAAGAAGAAGCTTCAAATTGTGATAAAATTGTATAAAGATCTAGAGAATCATTATTAAATGGAACTCCACAAATAGAATGGACTCTTTTAGGAGAAGGAAAAGCCAGAGTCACATAAATGATTTATCTCTAAGGCCTTTCAGATGCAATGAAGACTACAATCACATTCAAAAAATTCTCATCCTACAAGAAAGGATATTATAAGGGTGGAGTTTGTGTAATTAGTTCTCAAATAGGAAGAGATACCTATCGAAAATCCTCTAGGGCATCCTCTAACATATCAAAATATTGTTCTAAGAAGACATCATCACATGCATTGAAAAATTAAAAAAAAAAGATTCGAAATGAGATGTTCATGTCAATTTCACTAAAATGTAGAGGAAAACATTTTCTACCCTCAAGATGACAGGATCTCAAAGAGAAAGTGTATCTCTTAACTACCTCAATTGACCTGGATCAAGTGAATTGGAAAGAGTAATTATTTAAAACTAAAATTTAAGCTAACTTTAATAATAAATGTAATTAAAAATATTAAATAACTTGCATGTAAAGAGTGATAAAAACATTCATATTACATAAATATATAGTATAGAATATAGAAAACATCATACTAGCCAGGAATTGTCTAGGCATTGGATGCTAGCATGTCATAAGGATGTCTACATACCTATGCTACCATCTATATGGATCAATCACATTAAATTCTATAATGAATTATTTTATTTGCTTAACCTATCCAATATTTTTACACATGGAGATGAGGAAAAATATTGGTGTTGTATAGGAGCTTGCCTTAGTCAAACCATCATTTTGGTGTTTCAACCTCCATGGAAAACTAAAAGGATTGGATTGTATAAAAATAGATATACATCATGTCATAGAAATAAATTCCACTATAGAGGAGAACCCATATCATAATTAAAATATGCTAGATGAGATAACATAGATGAGATAAAATAACAAGAAAGAGAACATTACCAATAGTTATGGCCCATTTCTAGAGATAGTAGATGTAATGATATTGTATGCAAGAAAAAATGGATTCAAGTGAGGATTGAATGGATAAACATAAGCATACAAGGATTAAATTTTATTAAATTATACATAATTTTTTATCCTATCATTTATTCCTAGTGAAAAGTATTACACATCCTCATACATTTTAAAATGAGTTACTTACAAACTTAGAGTTACTATTGTGGAGATACAATTTTCAATCCATTGATAGTACCCATGATTTCATTACAACTGGTAGCCTTTATATTTTCTATTTTCTATTCATGATACTTTATAATTATGTAGGGTCCCTATTAAATTATTTGTTTCTTTTTCTTTGACCAACATGTAGATATCTAATTTTTTTATTTCCTAAGTTTTTTGTTTATTGATTTTATCTAGTTGATTTACCTTATTCTACAAAGCCCACAATTCTTCTTTATACTTTTCAATTATTTCTTCAAGATTATGTTTTCTTGAAGATTTTGAACCTTCATATAGAAGCTACTTTACAATATGACTATCCTCATAATGATCTTCTAAAACTAATAAATGAAGCATAGTGTCAAAATTAGTCAAGATATCTTCTTCATGCCACTCTTTAGTAACAATATCCTCTTCTTCCTATAGCTCTTTCATATATTTAGTTTCTTGAATATTTATTTGTTTTTCCTTTTTATTATCACCTTTCTTAGGCATATGGTTTTCTCTATTGTGTTATCTAGGAACATGGTATTCCATTTTATCTCTAACTTTGATATGTTATCTTAGTTTCATTTCTTTTATTCCTATCTATTTTTTCTTATTTTATTATGAATTTGGTGATCTTTTTCTTTCATCGGAATTATTTCCAAATCAAATTCAATAAATAATTGTTCATGCCCAACCATTTTATTGGAAACTAATTCTAGATTGTGCAACATATATGAGGATTTTCTAGTTGATTCTCATTTCCTTTTCTTTCCTAAATAAGGAAAGGATTTTATAGGGTTTAGGGATTTTCAATATCAATATCTTGAATTTAATTAAAGGCTTCAACATTACTCCCTATATAATCTTCCATTTCACTAGTAAGTGTATGGTTTCTTAGATTCAATGGCCTTCTCTAGGGTTTCATCAACTTCAACCTCGAGATTATATCAACTTCAGGTTCATTTGTAGAGGTTTAACTATTGGATTGTTCATTCCCACATTTGCAAAAGAAAATACCAACTTATGGGCAGAATTTTTTTCTTTAAACCCTTCAAAAAAATAAGTTAATTAAAACATGGTGGGCTAGAGAATATTTCTGGAATTTTTACACTTCATTAAACATTTTTTAATAAATTGAAGAAAAAATAAGGTATGTTTACCAAGTGTTGGTTGTTGGCAAAACACAAAGATAAAATTGAGAGTGAGGGGTGAATCAGTTGTCACATAATTTACAGCTTTAATCAAACTATTAACCTTTAATTCCATATCTAATGATTAATAGTGAAAGAAAGAAGTACACAACGCATCAGAAACACATAATACCAATATTTTTATGAGGATACCTTGTTAAGGGAGAAAACCATGGTGGAGGTTAATCCACAATTATACCCTATTAAAAGTATAATGAAAAAAGAATAAGGAATACACTTGCATTCAGGCACACTACCTAGAGCTCACTGCTCAAAGAAAATACAATCAAATTAAAACCATCTGAGTGGGATGAACTGAGAAAATAGCTTCTACAAAAGATTGATGACATTTCTGGTTAAGCACATACACTCTGCTCAATCTTCTTTTGTACTCTACTCTTCTCTTGAATGATTTTATCTTTATTCGCACATAAACACTGAGCACACACCACACACACACTACATGCACTATTCACCACAAAACAACCTTGCTTATATATCCGCTACATAGATTTACATCAACAACTTTGTGGGCCACAAATAATAGATGAATTACAACTATCAGTCTCAATACATGAATAAATATTTATGCACACCAACACAAGTTAGTTACAACAAAGAGAGGACCCAAACCAACATCCTCAAATATGCCAAACAACAAGAAATTAATCCACAAGGATCTGCAACATGCTACCACCATCATGTCGACCAAGAAAATGAAAACTCAAACATACATCAGAAAAATCTTCAACCACGATCACACCAAATAGCGCGGACATGGAACAAAGATAGAACATAATCTAGAATCATCCATAAAAATCACAAGAACATACGCAACAATTGGAATGACCAGAATTCCAACTTCCTCTTCCAAGAACAACTGCTACAGTACCAAAATGACTGTAGGAACACCAGAACACTATACTTGCACAAATATTGATGTGTACCACTGAGACTTCTAGACAACATACTAGATAGGTTCAGCAATAAACCCATTAGCATGCAACACCTGAATATCAACATACATAACATTTCACCATTCTAACCTTCTTAGCTTCACTGGTTACCAAAAGATATATTTATTACAATTTTCTCAATCTCCTCGACATATACAACCTTAAGCATCATCAATTCTAATAGTGTTGACATCAATGACAACCACATATCAGCAACACAACCACAACGTCCAACAATCTCCCCCTTTGGCATTGATGGCAACACATGATGTGAAAGAGAATACCATCAACCCAAAGTAACTCTTCCATCTTCTCCCTTGGCTCTAATTACAGTTCTCCCCCTTTGTTCCAGAAAGGTTCTTCACTTTACACTTCTCTCCTATTGTACTTTTTCACATTGCACTTCTCTCCCCCTTTGACATCAATGACAAAGGTTCACATGCTCTGAACCACATATTTTTAAAACATCTGACTACTCCCCCTGAGGAGCAGTCACAACATCAATCCAAAATAAGATATAGAAATGAATTCACGGACTGATGAAAACACCTACATCATCAGCTCTGATCAACAAGTGAAATCACCCCTAACTTGCCTCTGAGGTACTCAAAAGTATCCTTAGGCAATGACTTAGTGAAAATATCTGCAACTTTCTCTTTAGTAGGTACATATTCCAGTTTGACTTGTTTGTCATTCACTTTGTCTTTCAACAAATGATACTTGATTGAGATATGCTTTGTCTTTGAATGCATCACCGAATTCTTGGAAATTATTATGGCACTTGAATTATCACAAAATATTGTAATAGGCTCTCCATATTCAATCTTGACATCACTTAGCATCTGCTTCATCCACATTACTTGAGTACAGTTGTTAGCAACATCAATGTATTCTGCTTCAGCAATAGATAAGGAAACTGAGTTCTTCTTTTTGCTTAACCAAGACACCAGCTTCTTCCCTAGGAATAACGCACCACCAATTTTACTTTTCCTATCATTAGCATCACCT
>CM021100.1:364343837-364533559 GCA_007115665.2 Sequoiadendron giganteum | reverse complement strand
CTACTTGCATTTCATTAATAATAAAATAATCAATTGATTCTACTAATCAAAACATCGTAACATGAAGTAATCATTTCCACATTTCAATATAAACATATAAAATATTTAACTTGACTTGCATATTTATAATTATTTAAATCAATGTTATTCCCATTAAAATATTGTTTACAACAAAACAATGGTTTAACTAGAGTCAATATATTTTTCTTTTCCCCAATTAAAATTAATTCATGCCAATAGAAAAACAATAATTTCCTATGCATTTTAAATTTACACCACAACTATACATATATCCATTTAATTAGAGAAACAAATCATCAAAATAATTTTATAATATTATGCAATATAACATTAATAATTAATAATATATATTATTCTTAAAATAACACATATTATTATATTAACATCATATTGTAATAATAATATTATATATATAAATATTAAAAAAAAAGTGAAGTTATATCTTGTTTCGCGCATCGGCCTCATGGGCGGCCACATTGGTCCGCGGGCTGCGCATAGCACAGGGGCTGCACCTCCCCATGGGTCGGCCGGTTGTGTTCACACACAGCCGACCCCCATTAATGGGGGCGGCGACTGTGTGTGAACATAGTCGTCACACCCAGGTGGGCGGCAATGGCCGGTAAGAGCAGGTAAGGGGAGGAGGAGAGGGGCGTGCTGGGCGCGGCTCCCTCTGCCCGCCTCCCATGGGGCGCAGCGGGGGTTGAGCCCCCAGCCGCCTCCCCATAAAATTTTATTAAATTTTTTTTAAAAAATAAAACCCTAAAACAATTTCCGCGACCTGCATTTTTAAAAAAAATGTGATTTAATAGAAAAATGAAATCCGACCAAAGTAAATTCGATTTTCCATTCAATAACATTTTGATAATAATCTTTTTAAATAAGCATTATTATATGCATATATATATATATATATATATATATATATATATATATATATATATATATATATACCTTTAATGTATATATATATATATATATGTGCATTTTTGGTTTAAAATACAGAATTAATTGAGAAAACCAAAATGATAATAATTCAAAAACAATGATTTACATCCAACAAAATCATTTTATTGGAAACAATTTAAATCTAAATGGGTCTTCATGCAATTTTGAAGAACAAAATTTCAACCTTGCCATATGTGAATTCAAACAACAACATTTAAAATTTCTTTCCATAAGATATTCAACCATAAATTTAAAATTCAAAATTTCAAAACAAGCATTTAAAGATTTGAACCTGGTTTTTCTCTGAGTTTGAGGAGGTCCAGATGATGCCTAGCTTCCCACCTTGCTTCCAAATCCAACCCCACAAATTTTCACAATCCCAATCCAAAAACCCACAAAATTGAAGAATTCTTCCACTCACTAATTCAATCTTTCTCAAAAACTCCAAGATGTAAAAATTGAAGCAAAATTTCCAAACATAAGGATTTTGCCCTAAAATCCTTCAACCACCATCATAAATTTCAGAAAACAGAAATTCCCAAAATATCTCATTTTTTCAATTTTGAATGCAAATTTCAAATTTGACTTCCTAAAACATTTTCTTTGATTTTTGAATTTTCAAATTTTCCAATTGACTTTTTTATGCATTTTCTTTATTTCCAATTTCAACAATTAAATTAATAACTTCAACATAGATAAATTAACTTCTTTCAACCAATTAAATTTAATCAATTAACAAATAGATTTAATCAAAGATTAAATTATTTATTAATTAAATTAAATTAATACTAAAATAAATTATATTTCAACATAATTCCAGAACACAATAATCCACAACATAAATACATTAAGCTATTTAAATCTCCCAATTCAATTTGTAATTAAATTACGAAGAGGGGAAAGGGATAACTGAAGCAACACAACCTAACTAACAATTGACGACATAAAAATACTAGGGTGATGAATCAACATGGAAACCTAGCTACTATCTCCCAATCGAATACCATTGGGTATTGAACACACTCTCACCTGTGTAACCAGGTGGAGTCAATGTCCTGTACCTGTCAACCTACAAATTAAGTAAACCACAACATATAATATGAACAGCATAAAATACACACCGTGAAGAGGTAATCACGGGATCGTAGGGCACTCACAAGTGAGTGATACGATACTATCCCCTTCACCAATACACTGCAAATAAATGACAATTCTAACATGCTAGTATAATCCAAAGCATAACATCATTAATTTTAATATCCATTTTCTTAAACCAAAACATGCCATAAGATAACATCATATTAAAATACCATCACATCAAAAGATTACAATAACGTCGCTTTATAGATAGCGATCAAATAACAATCGAGTACCATAGTCAAGGTACAAACAAAAAGTACAACACAATAGGGCAGAGCACTGTTCAACCAAAATGCAAAACGGAGGGGTATTACAAAATCAAGGACTGACAATGTCTGCCAAGTGGAAATATAATCCTCCTTGCATTTTCTAGAGAAATGACCTAGTAGAATAGGTAAAAGGTGAAGGTGACCGGATCTCTAGGTCATTTAAAGCCTATAAATAAGTCCCCAAGAGCTCATTTGAGGCATTGGAAGTTGGGAATTCAAAGTTTGGATGGGAAGTTAGGCATATAATTTTAGATGTTGAGTCTTGAGTAATTTGTAGAGTCCATAATTCTAGTGGTCTAGTGTTCAGCATATTAGATGTATGCACTTACCTTGCACTTTGAGCGATCTTGGTAATCAGAAATATGATAATTCCAATACATATATCTAATATATTTGGAGTTAATGAAAGTATTTGTCATTTCTGAAATTGCTGTGCTATCTTATTGCCTTGCTATCCAAATTGTGCTTCCATATTGTTGTGGTATCAAAACATTAGCACTTATTGTGCTATTGTTGTGATTCCACCTTAAATTGGTATCGGAGCAGTAAACATTTTGTGTTGGTATCTGAGCAGTATACATTTTGTGTTGGTATCTGAGTAGTATACATTTTGTGTTGGTTTCAATGGAGGAAATTTTTCAGCCATGCATGTGCATTCCATGTGGACGTACGTGCACCACAATGCTGACAAGATTCCTACCTCTAAAATCTATAGAGGCATTATGTTTCTCCGTTGGATGCAAACTGTAATGCTTCCTACTCTATTGAATAATGTAAAACAACTCTTTTGCCTCCATTTGTCCATTAAAATTGGAAAACTCTTCATTATATCAAAATTCTTCACAACTTCTTCACTCTGTTTTTCTTCTCAACTTAATTATTCAGGTTATAGTGATCAACTACACACTTTCAAGCTTCAACACTACCTCATTATAGCTGCAAGTTATTGGTTTCTTGGCTCCTCCACTCTTTTTGTTGCTACAACATTGTTCTTAGAGAAATTACAAGCTCATTACTTCCTTTAGTTTCTTTTAGAACACTTGGCTATCAAGGTAATATATCCCATTTTCTTTCTTTTGCATCAACATATTTCCATAGTAGCATATTTGTGTTTATGTTGTTGCTTGGAACTTCCATTTCCATACATTTCTTTATCATTTTCTACACGTGTTACGAGCTAGCTATTTGTGGAGGTGGAAACACTAAAGTGGGAGAATAACTAATGCAATCCTCTAAAAACAACCCCAACATTTTCCTTGGTCTTGTGTGTGTAGGTACTCTCATGTGGAGTTATTTGAAGATTAAACTCTCAAATAGAAAGGTCTTATTTTCTCACTTCCTTTGTCAATTCAAGGATATTTTAGTTAAAGTATTCTTCTTGTTGCATTTCATTCCTATATATTTTGTGTTATTCCATCATAGAATAAAACTTCATTAGTCAGGTTGTTAGTTAGATTTATAGTGTTTTAATCTATCTCTTAGACTCTCTACCAATATAGATACCAATGGACCCCTAAGATGCCAGTGCACCACACTAGATTCTAAGTCTTGCGCTAACATCCTTAGGTAGTGAGTTGTTTGGGCTCTAAACTGATAGAATATTGGTAATCCTTTTCCTCATCTATTTATTTTTGTGCATATACTAGTTCATTCACAAAAATTGGTTCATTAATTTCTTCAATGGTTCTTACTTCAATCATCTAGTCTTTTTCCACAAATTCATGTGAATGTTTTTTAGAAATAAATTGATTTAGATTTTGAAGTTCTGGCATAGATTCAACATCTGATTTTCGTGATTTAATGACCTCTAATTCTATAGACATATTTTGAGAAGATTCTTCATCTGATTTATTTTCTTGTTCTGCAAATACATGCTTATTGATTGGTTGTGTAATACTTAATTCTTGTAACCAATATTTTTAAGTAATAGAACTGGAATATTTTTTAGATTCTTTTCTTGTGACCTTGGTAGAACTTCCTTTATGCCAAAATGTATACTGCTCTGATACCAATTTAAGGAAGAATCACAACAACAACACAATAAGCGCTAATGATATCAATGCATTCACATCTATTAGCCTAGTAGAAGAAGGTAAAATGACCTTTTGAACTGCTTCCTAAATTATACCTTGGTAAATCAGGGAAGTCTGAAGAAAATCCCAAAGTGATATCTTAATATAAGTAACATGAAGTTGCTCGATAGGATCATACTCACTTTTTTGTTTGACTATGGGTTTAGGTGCTTGATGAAGATCTAGTTGAGAAGGTTGTAAATAAGTAGGTTGATCAAAATTTTGTTTATTCCTTCTAGTATTATAGGTATGGGCTATTGCATTATAAGAAGAAGCTTCAAATTGTGATAAAATTGTATAAAGATCTAGAGAATCATTATTAAATGGAACTCCACAAATAGAATGGACTCTTTTAGGAGAAGGAAAAGCCAGAGTCACATAAATGATTTATCTCTAAGGCCTTTCAGATGCAATGAAGACTACAATCACATTCAAAAAATTCTCATCCTACAAGAAAGGATATTATAAGGGTGGAGTTTGTGTAATTAGTTCTCAAATAGGAAGAGATACCTATCGAAAATCCTCTAGGGCATCCTCTAACATATCAAAATATTGTTCTAAGAAGACATCATCACATGCATTGAAAAATTAAAAAAAAAAGATTCGAAATGAGATGTTCATGTCAATTTCACTAAAATGTAGAGGAAAACATTTTCTACCCTCAAGATGACAGGATCTCAAAGAGAAAGTGTATCTCTTAACTACCTCAATTGACCTGGATCAAGTGAATTGGAAAGAGTAATTATTTAAAACTAAAATTTAAGCTAACTTTAATAATAAATGTAATTAAAAATATTAAATAACTTGCATGTAAAGAGTGATAAAAACATTCATATTACATAAATATATAGTATAGAATATAGAAAACATCATACTAGCCAGGAATTGTCTAGGCATTGGATGCTAGCATGTCATAAGGATGTCTACATACCTATGCTACCATCTATATGGATCAATCACATTAAATTCTATAATGAATTATTTTATTTGCTTAACCTATCCAATATTTTTACACATGGAGATGAGGAAAAATATTGGTGTTGTATAGGAGCTTGCCTTAGTCAAACCATCATTTTGGTGTTTCAACCTCCATGGAAAACTAAAAGGATTGGATTGTATAAAAATAGATATACATCATGTCATAGAAATAAATTCCACTATAGAGGAGAACCCATATCATAATTAAAATATGCTAGATGAGATAACATAGATGAGATAAAATAACAAGAAAGAGAACATTACCAATAGTTATGGCCCATTTCTAGAGATAGTAGATGTAATGATATTGTATGCAAGAAAAAATGGATTCAAGTGAGGATTGAATGGATAAACATAAGCATACAAGGATTAAATTTTATTAAATTATACATAATTTTTTATCCTATCATTTATTCCTAGTGAAAAGTATTACACATCCTCATACATTTTAAAATGAGTTACTTACAAACTTAGAGTTACTATTGTGGAGATACAATTTTCAATCCATTGATAGTACCCATGATTTCATTACAACTGGTAGCCTTTATATTTTCTATTTTCTATTCATGATACTTTATAATTATGTAGGGTCCCTATTAAATTATTTGTTTCTTTTTCTTTGACCAACATGTAGATATCTAATTTTTTTATTTCCTAAGTTTTTTGTTTATTGATTTTATCTAGTTGATTTACCTTATTCTACAAAGCCCACAATTCTTCTTTATACTTTTCAATTATTTCTTCAAGATTATGTTTTCTTGAAGATTTTGAACCTTCATATAGAAGCTACTTTACAATATGACTATCCTCATAATGATCTTCTAAAACTAATAAATGAAGCATAGTGTCAAAATTAGTCAAGATATCTTCTTCATGCCACTCTTTAGTAACAATATCCTCTTCTTCCTATAGCTCTTTCATATATTTAGTTTCTTGAATATTTATTTGTTTTTCCTTTTTATTATCACCTTTCTTAGGCATATGGTTTTCTCTATTGTGTTATCTAGGAACATGGTATTCCATTTTATCTCTAACTTTGATATGTTATCTTAGTTTCATTTCTTTTATTCCTATCTATTTTTTCTTATTTTATTATGAATTTGGTGATCTTTTTCTTTCATCGGAATTATTTCCAAATCAAATTCAATAAATAATTGTTCATGCCCAACCATTTTATTGGAAACTAATTCTAGATTGTGCAACATATATGAGGATTTTCTAGTTGATTCTCATTTCCTTTTCTTTCCTAAATAAGGAAAGGATTTTATAGGGTTTAGGGATTTTCAATATCAATATCTTGAATTTAATTAAAGGCTTCAACATTACTCCCTATATAATCTTCCATTTCACTAGTAAGTGTATGGTTTCTTAGATTCAATGGCCTTCTCTAGGGTTTCATCAACTTCAACCTCGAGATTATATCAACTTCAGGTTCATTTGTAGAGGTTTAACTATTGGATTGTTCATTCCCACATTTGCAAAAGAAAATACCAACTTATGGGCAGAATTTTTTTCTTTAAACCCTTCAAAAAAATAAGTTAATTAAAACATGGTGGGCTAGAGAATATTTCTGGAATTTTTACACTTCATTAAACATTTTTTAATAAATTGAAGAAAAAATAAGGTATGTTTACCAAGTGTTGGTTGTTGGCAAAACACAAAGATAAAATTGAGAGTGAGGGGTGAATCAGTTGTCACATAATTTACAGCTTTAATCAAACTATTAACCTTTAATTCCATATCTAATGATTAATAGTGAAAGAAAGAAGTACACAACGCATCAGAAACACATAATACCAATATTTTTATGAGGATACCTTGTTAAGGGAGAAAACCATGGTGGAGGTTAATCCACAATTATACCCTATTAAAAGTATAATGAAAAAAGAATAAGGAATACACTTGCATTCAGGCACACTACCTAGAGCTCACTGCTCAAAGAAAATACAATCAAATTAAAACCATCTGAGTGGGATGAACTGAGAAAATAGCTTCTACAAAAGATTGATGACATTTCTGGTTAAGCACATACACTCTGCTCAATCTTCTTTTGTACTCTACTCTTCTCTTGAATGATTTTATCTTTATTCGCACATAAACACTGAGCACACACCACACACACACTACATGCACTATTCACCACAAAACAACCTTGCTTATATATCCGCTACATAGATTTACATCAACAACTTTGTGGGCCACAAATAATAGATGAATTACAACTATCAGTCTCAATACATGAATAAATATTTATGCACACCAACACAAGTTAGTTACAACAAAGAGAGGACCCAAACCAACATCCTCAAATATGCCAAACAACAAGAAATTAATCCACAAGGATCTGCAACATGCTACCACCATCATGTCGACCAAGAAAATGAAAACTCAAACATACATCAGAAAAATCTTCAACCACGATCACACCAAATAGCGCGGACATGGAACAAAGATAGAACATAATCTAGAATCATCCATAAAAATCACAAGAACATACGCAACAATTGGAATGACCAGAATTCCAACTTCCTCTTCCAAGAACAACTGCTACAGTACCAAAATGACTGTAGGAACACCAGAACACTATACTTGCACAAATATTGATGTGTACCACTGAGACTTCTAGACAACATACTAGATAGGTTCAGCAATAAACCCATTAGCATGCAACACCTGAATATCAACATACATAACATTTCACCATTCTAACCTTCTTAGCTTCACTGGTTACCAAAAGATATATTTATTACAATTTTCTCAATCTCCTCGACATATACAACCTTAAGCATCATCAATTCTAATAGTGTTGACATCAATGACAACCACATATCAGCAACACAACCACAACGTCCAACAATCTCCCCCTTTGGCATTGATGGCAACACATGATGTGAAAGAGAATACCATCAACCCAAAGTAACTCTTCCATCTTCTCCCTTGGCTCTAATTACAGTTCTCCCCCTTTGTTCCAGAAAGGTTCTTCACTTTACACTTCTCTCCTATTGTACTTTTTCACATTGCACTTCTCTCCCCCTTTGACATCAATGACAAAGGTTCACATGCTCTGAACCACATATTTTTAAAACATCTGACTACTCCCCCTGAGGAGCAGTCACAACATCAATCCAAAATAAGATATAGAAATGAATTCACGGACTGATGAAAACACCTACATCATCAGCTCTGATCAACAAGTGAAATCACCCCTAACTTGCCTCTGAGGTACTCAAAAGTATCCTTAGGCAATGACTTAGTGAAAATATCTGCAACTTTCTCTTTAGTAGGTACATATTCCAGTTTGACTTGTTTGTCATTCACTTTGTCTTTCAACAAATGATACTTGATTGAGATATGCTTTGTCTTTGAATGCATCACCGAATTCTTGGAAATTATTATGGCACTTGAATTATCACAAAATATTGTAATAGGCTCTCCATATTCAATCTTGACATCACTTAGCATCTGCTTCATCCACATTACTTGAGTACAGTTGTTAGCAACATCAATGTATTCTGCTTCAGCAATAGATAAGGAAACTGAGTTCTTCTTTTTGCTTAACCAAGACACCAGCTTCTTCCCTAGGAATAACGCACCACCAATTTTACTTTTCCTATCATTAGCATCACCTACCGAAGCTGCATCAGTATATGCAATCAGAATAAGATCATCATCCTTTGGATACCATAATCCAAAATCAACTGTTCCTTTCAAGTATTTGAAAATCATTTGTACAACAGTTACATGTGATTCCTTTGGATCTGCCTGAGATCTAGCAACCATGCATACAATATTCATTATATTTGGCTTTTTCTGAGTTAAATACAGTAGTCCACCAATCATTGACTTGTATCTAGTTTTATTTGCTTTAGGAGTCTCATCCTTCTATGTGAGTTTGCATCCAGTCACCATAGGTGTACCAACTGGCTTTGATTCTTCCATCCCAAACTTTTTTAATAACTCCTTTACATATTTGGGTTGTAATACACAGATTCCATCTTCTAACTAAGTGATTTGCAATCCTAAAAATAATTTCAGTTCACTTATCATTGACATTTTAAATTCACTTTTCATTTCATCAACAAATTTCATACACAAATCATCATCACCTTCAAAAATATTATCATCAACAAAAAATTCAATTATCAGTTCTTTATCCTGATCCAACTTGAAATACAGATTTCTATTTGCAGTACCCTTACTGAATCAAATCTTCAATAAGTATTTTTCCAATGTAGCATACCAAGCTCTAGGGGCTTGCTTAATTCCATACAGAGCTTTCTTCAATTGACACACGATATCCTTTTCATTAGTCAATTGAAATCCATCTAGTTGTCCAACATAAACTTCTTCTAGTTCACCATTTAGAAATGCTAACTTTACATCCATCTGATAAAATTTGTAGTTCTTGAAAGTAGCATAAGCAATAAATAATCTTACAACTTATATTCTAGGAACAAGGGCAAAAGTTTCATCAAAATCAATACCTTCCATTTGTGAATACGCTTTGTAGACCAATCTTACTTTATTTCTGACCACTTCACCTTGGTCATTAGGTTTATTTTGAAACACCCATTTGGTTCCGATCACATTCTTGTCTTTAGGTCTAGGAAAAAGTTCCCATGTCTCATTGTTTTGTATCTACATTAGTTCTTCTTTCATGGCTTGCATCCAATATTCATCCTTGCATTCTTCATTGATATTGTTAGGCTTAGCTTTAGAAATCAAACAATATTCTTCTAGAATTCTCCTTCTAGTTTGTACACTTTTACTCTTATCACCAATGATCTGACTATCAGAATAATTTCACCTTACATACCTTGGAACTATAGATATTTCTTTGACTTTAGTCTGTTGTGTTCTTCCATCAGCATTTTCACTAGTTTCTGCTTCTTGATTTTCTTGGTTCACTGGAACAATTTTTAGTTGATTGTGTCTAAAAATTTTGTCCATTGTTATAATTGTCATGATTATCATCTAAATCATATCCATTACATATGGATGGTCTGTCAATGTCTTCATCAACTTTGACATTAGCATTTTCAACCATTTTCTTCAACCTTTTATTAAAACACTGGTAAGCTTTACTCTTAGTAGAGTAACCTAGGAAGATTCCTTCATCACTTCTAGCATCAAACTTTCCTATATCATCATCTCTCTTGATGTAACATTTTCTTCCAATTTTTTTGAAATACTTCACAGTAGGCTTATAACCAAACCATAGCTCAAAATGAGTCTTACCAGAATTATTATTGATATTTACTCAATTGATTGTGAACACAATAGTGCTTACTACTTCTCTCTAGTAGAAATGAGGAACATTTTCTTCCAACATCATGGTTCTAGTAGTGTCTAGAACTATTTTATTCTTTCTTTCAAAAAATCTATTTTGTTGAGGGGTCCGGGGAGCAGATAACTGTCTTTGAATTCCATGCTCTTCACAGAAAGTGTTGAATTCCTTGGAAATGAATTCTCCACCTCTGTCTGATCTCAAACATTTAACCTTCAAACCTATCTCATTCTTTTCCATAACTTTGAAACTTTCGAACTTATCTAATGCTTCATGTTTTTCTCTTAAGAAGGCAACCCATATCATTCTTGAATAATCATGAATAAGCAACAAAAAGTACCTTTCATCTTGTAGACTTTTTATTCTGGAGGTACCACATAGATTAGTATGTACCAATTCCAATACTCCATTAGAGTTGTACAGTTTTCTCTAAAAATAATTTCTAGTTTGCTTTCCCATCTGACATTCCTTGCACATAGTTTTAGTAGGCTTCACTAGCTTAGGAAGATCTTTGACCGCTTAACAAGAACTTATCTTTACAATATTATCAAATTTTGCATGACACAACCACCACCTATGCCATAACCAGCTTACATCAATTTGAGCAATCAAGCAACTTTCACTAGTAGTACTCAACTGAAAGATATTACCTTTTGTCTTTTTACCTAAGGCAACTACTTTGCATGTGTTTCCTAGTATCCTGCACTTACCATCCTTGAATTGCAGATTGTATCCCTTGTCTCCCATCTATCCAACACTCAACAAATTATCCTTTAATCTTTCTACATAAATAACATCATCAGTATTATGCTTACCACCAAAAGAAATAGTGCCTCTACCATGAATCACACTAAAAGTGTTGTCTCCAAATATTACAATTCCACCATTGTAATTCTCCAAGCTAACAAACTTATTTTTGTCACCAGTCATGTGATGTGAACATCTATTGTCAATCACCCATTCATCCTTTTCTTCAACTTTGGCTGCAAGATCTTTCTCAACATTCACATTACTAGAAAATTTAGTGGACACTTGACTATTCTCTTTGATAGCAATAAATACCCATTCGTCTTCATTTCTAGTTTCTTTGTCAGATTCATCATCAGTAACACCTTCTTCAACATAATAGAATTTCTTATGAAATCTAGTGTCTTCAGGCTTGTACTTAGAAGTTCTTTCAGGACACCTTGATGCAAAATGACCTATTTTACTAGAGGAAAAATATTTAATAGGTACATTTCCTTTGTACTTACCATGGCCTCTCGATTCTCTTCTTACAATTAGTTCTTCCAACTCTTCTAGCTCTCTTTCTTCATCTTCATACTTAAATGTCTTCTTTGACCTTTCTCCTATATCATATTTCTTTTTCCTGATACAGTGGCTTTGAATGCAGACTCTACTTTAGGAGTAGATTCACCAAATTCGCTCAACTCAAAGGCTACAAGTTTTCCAATTAGCATGTCCTTTGTTATTTTAGTTACTAACCTGAGTTCATCAATAGCATGAGCTCTCGATTTGTAGGTAGGAGGCACAGATCTCAGTATCTTAGCAATAATTTCTTCTTCATCCAAGACACCACCGGCACATCTGATGCTCATCACCAGTTCATTTATATTCTGAGAAAAAGAGTAGATGTTCTCATCTTCGTTCATCTTCATGTCCTCCCATTTTCCTTTTAGACTTTGTAGCTTAGAAACTTTTACAAGTGAATCTCCTTCATACAATAACTCCAGCTTTGTCCAGATCTCATGTGTAGTCTTCAAATCCATCACATTTGACATTTCAGAATCTGTCAAGGCACTCACCAATGCTCCAATAGCTCTGGTATTAATTTTAGCTTCTTTGATCTCATCAGTAGTAGAGGGACCATTCTCAGGGATAGTATATTTATCTTTTGTAATCTTCCAAAAGGGTTCGCCAATGCACTTCAAATGACATTCCATTCTGACTTTCCACATGGTATAGTTTGCACCATTGAATCTCGGACTATCCTTCTTGTAAGATGCCATCTCAGATCACCTCAAGATATTAAGCTTCACCTTAAGAGGAACTAGCTCTAATAACAATTGTTGGAAAAAAAAAAGATACAACTGAGACGGGGGGTGAATCAGTTGTCACAAAATTTATTTTAATCAAACTATTAACATTTAATTCAAAATCTGATGATTAAAAGTGAAAGCAAGAAGTACACAACACATCAGAAACACATAACACCAATATTTTTTCCTGGAAACCCTATTAAGGGAGAAAACCACGGTGGAGGTTAATCCACAATTATACCCTATTAAAAGTATAATGAAAAATCAATAGGGAGTTCACTTGCATTTAGGCACACTACCTAGAGCTCACTTCTCAAAGAAAATACAATTAGATTAAAACCATCTGATTCGGATGAACTGAGAAAATAGCTTCTAGAAAAGCTTGATGATAGTTCTGATTAGGCATATACACTCTGCTCTTCTCTTGAATTATTTTATCTTTATTCGCACATTCATTTCACACATACAGACTGAGAACACACCGCACACACACTACACACACTATTCACCACACAACAACCTTTCTTATATATCCGCTACATGAATTTACATCAACAACTTCGTTAGCTAGAAATAATAGATTAATTACAACTGTTGTCCTCAATACATGAATAAATCTTTATGCACACCAACACAAGTCGATTACAACAAATAGAGGACCCAAACCAACATCCTCGAATACGCCAAACAACAAGAAATTAATCCATAAAGATCTGCAACATGCTACCACCATTATGTCAGTCAAGAACATGAAAACCCAAAAATACATTTGGAAAATCTTTAACCATGATCACACCAAATAGAACGGACATGAAACAAAGATAGAACATGATCTACAATCATCCATGAACATCACAGGAACATACACAACAACTGGAATTACTAGAATTCCAACTTCCTCTTCCAAGAACAACTGCTATAGTACCAGAATGATTGTAGGAACACCAGAACACTTTACTTGCACAAATCTTGATGTGTACCACTGAGACTTCTAAACAACATACTAGATAGGTTCAACAATAAACCCATTAGCGTGCAACACCTGAATATCAACTTACATAAAATTTCACCGTTCTGACCTTCTTAGCTTCACTGGCTACCAGAAGATATATTTATTACAATTTTCTCATCTCCTCGACATATACAGCCTTAAGCATCATCAATGCTAATAGTGTTGACATCAATGACAACCACATATCAGCAACACAACCACAATGTCCAACATTGGTATGGTAGATGATAGAGTAATTTTAAATGGTGGGAAAACACATACACATACCTTCTCTCACATGTTATATACTATATGATGAATTTGGCAATGCCATCCCAAGGGCTTGAAGGAGAGGAGCATGATTTGTCTTACCCTTGCACTACCTACACAAATTTGGGATGCCTTATAAATTTATTTTGTAGTGGTTACAATTTAGTAACCTAACTAGATGCAATAGAATATAAATATTTTCTATTCTAAGGTAGACTCATAGCTACATATATTATTTGAATGGTGACTGAGAAAATCATATTCCATAGAGTAATTTGACAATTATGGTAATCACATGAAAAATATTTGCAAAAAATATCATCAAACAAAAATAGTCATTCCAAAGACACATTCAATCCACCATTTCGAAAGAGCTTACAAGATTACTTTTGAGTTTCAAAGGCCTTAGTTTAAGTGGATTGTTTGTGGGTATGTTGTTTGTTTATGGTTACAAGTGACACGAGGTATGAAATTTTATTTTATTAATATAAATTCTAACACAATAAAGGAAAATGATTTTAGTTGTTAGGATACAAATAAAAAAATTGGTAGAATGAATTGAGATTAAAATCCCAAAGGTACAATTAAATGATGGGATGTAGTGGAAGGAAAGGTTCACCCAATAATAACACACATGGTAAAAAAGAATGGATTTGGGTTTTCTAGATTTTGCATATGAAACAATAATGACCTATTTACCCCATAAGAAGTCAACACAAATGAAATGAAATTATTGATTTGACAAACCCCCTAGCTTAGACAATGACACCATCCTTGATGAATTTCCATGATAATTAAATATATAAAAAATAAAACTAATATCTAATAAAAGAATAAAATGCAAAATTTATTAGTAAAAAGTAAAATATAATATGGAATTTCAAGATGACTAAAGAAATAATGATGTTCTAGTCAAAGAGAGTATAAATATTGAGGCATGTATGATAATCTCATATCGAAGATATCTATTCAATGCCAAAGGGAATTATGGCATAATTCATCAATGGAGAAAACAAACAATTGATATAGATGGTCATAACCAAAGAGGTGGCTAGATAGTACAATGAGTTATAATGTAGAGGTAGCATCCTAATTGAAGAAAGGAATAATTTTTCTGATGTAAGAAACCTTGACAACAAAATAGGAAGTGTAGTAGTAAGAAGTTCATGTAACAACTATAAAATAGATAAGTTGCATACATAAAAAATTACTACTATTATATATTTTTTAATTTTTATCAGTATTTTTATTTATTATTATTATTGTTGTTATTATTATATATCACATTTTTTTAAATATAACAACAAAAGACCATTTGAAACCAATTTTCAATATTTTGCCAGTTAACTGAGTTGAAAATTTATTTTTCAGGTGAATAAGATTTTTTTGAGTCATAATAAACTAGAAAATGTGTTTTCATTGTTAGATTTTATTTTCTTCACTTATTTTCCCTTTTATTAAGAAATACCTAAACAAAACTCAAAGAAGTGACAATAACTCTATGTAACACGTGGATTTCCTTATTTAGATAAAAATGAGACTTTATTTTATGAGAGGTCATTTATAGAGCTTCAAATGATGGTCCTTGACAATGAGATTCATAATATAAGAGTTCGTGTTGAAAATTTTGATTGCACGATTGTCATGAAGTATTTAATAACATAAGTTCCTGGTGATATAGTACGAAACTTTCCTTTGAATCCCTAAAATATGGTGTCATAAAAAAGAGCCCAATCAGAAGTGTCCATTAGAAAATTAAATAATAATGCCAATGAAAATGTTAAATTGGGCTAGAAAATATTGAAGGAAAAAAAAGAAAGATAAATGAAATAGAAGACACAATACCTTCACCTAGAATCTTTTCCTGTTTCCTTGATGAGCGAAAATGGAGTACACCCTTTTTCTATTTCATTTTCTCTTGATTTTGATATGTGGATTTCTCAGTGTTCTAAAATAGCCCTCATATGATTTGATATTGATATTGATAAGCTTAATAGATAGATGATAAAAATGACATCATGCAATTATGATAGATCAAGAGGTGAAAAATGAAGGAAGAGATCCTCTAGATATAGAGTCTTGAAGAAGCAAAATCAATGGCTAAAAATGATTGATGATGGATGGCTAAGATTGATTGAGGATTGTGGTTTGGATCAAGGATTCAATGATCGAGTGTCACACAATAGATATGATCTAGGTTTAGGATTGAGATAAGGAAAAACATCTTATGGAAATTGATAGGATTAAGAGGTAAAATGAGATGAGTAGATAATATGAAAAGATACTTTGAATTTTGGATATGTGTCTAGGTTCAATGAATCTAGGTAAGAAATTAGTTAGAAATGTGAAGGGGACATTTGTTGCATAAAAATAAATTTATATTATGATCCATGTGAACAAAGTATTTATTTAATTAATGGGATCATGCACAAAGGGATATTAATTAAATAAATGATAAATATCTATTTAATTAGAGGATTAGGATTAAGGAAATTAAATAAATAATAAATATTTAATTAATTAAGGGACTAGGATAAGGATGGGAATAATTAAATATAAATTTATTTAATCAATAGTTGAGAATGGGGTAAAACTAGGTGTGGTTGCGTAGGGTCATATTTTAGGTGTCTACATTTTTCCCCTCTCTGATATCATGTCACGAAGTGGTTTTATATCAAAGAATTTTAAAATACAATAGATGATAGAGGATAATGATCAAAGATGATGCCCCAGTCAATAGGAGGATGAAGAAGGATGTAAAAGGAAATATTAGTGATTAGGTGATGTGCTGCCCCCTCAAGAGGACATGTGGATGTGAAGAATGTGGAGCAAATTTTTCCCTCAACATTGTACTTTTAGGTTTTTGGCCCTAGTAGTCTTCTTTCCAGCTTCACTTTTTTTTCACATTTGGATAGTACAACACCCTGAGGGCCAAGGTTTATTTTTGCATAAAGGAATGCAATACGCCACATAGTGGTTGTATGTCTTTTCCTTATAATTTTACTTTTGGGCCTGCTCCAGAACACATGGCTACATGATGGGGATTTTCCCCAAGCTCCTCTCATAGATCTGTAAAAATCCTACTTGCGAGCTACATCACTAACCTTTGTCAGGTAGGTTTGTTTTTTTGTCGATATATTTATTTATGTAGAGTATGTTAGATAGCACAATGAAACTCTTGTCTTCAAGATTGGTCTTATGGGGTGGCACCCTTGCTCCTCGTAGTAGATCAGATCATGTGTTGCTAGGCTGTAATAAGATTTGATCATTCTCTAATAATGTATCTTCACAGAGCTTCTATAACATCTAGAGCCATTAATGAAGCCACTCAATTTTTATTAGTGAAGATTGTCTTGATCTAATCAGATTTTGGATTGGACTATTGCATATCAAATGTAAGCACCTAGCAGTTGTTTGGCTCAATTTGTTATGGCGGTGACTCTGTCTTCTGGCTACATAAATGCGTTTGTATTAGGGAAAAGGGGAGGAGTTAATAGGAGATAGGTTCAATTGAATAGAGGAATTTCTCTATCTGTTAGGTTTAGAGTATGGAAGGAATAGGAGGATTTCTTACAGAGCATTGTTTTTGCTCTTTGGCATGTTTTTCAATTATTAAGACTATATTCAAATTAACATCAGACTTTTTCCTTTATATGATTTATCACAAGAACAAGTGTTAGTGAAAGGAAATCTATGAAATTGTGCATTTATAGCATTTTGTCAAGAATCTATGTTTTTCTATTCTTTATGTGCTAGAAGGTTTGTGTCATGTCATACTGATTTATTCTTGATAATTATTTCATTCCATTTAATTTTACATTTTCTTCATGCAAACTTTGAAAATCAATCATGCTTATTATACTCTTTCATTTTCTATCAAGATTATGTTAGCTTCCATATTACGTTGTAAGAGTTGCAAGTTCTCTATAAAAGTTTGAATATTTCCTTTAAGCTTTAGGTTTACTTTTTCTATTGGACCTTAATGGGTGCTACTCGTGGGGAGATCTAAATGAATACTTTGTGCTCTTTCAAGCCTTAGTTGCTTGTTCTCTTCCCAAAAATGAAGGGTCTATAACATTTTGTGTCCATTTTATCAGAAATAGAAAAGTGTAAGCTTTAGAATGTTGTAAAACGTTTGGCGCATTGCCACCCTATCTATTTTCTACATTTCTCCTTCCCTTTTTCTCATAACACATAGAGAAGAGTTGGCTTCTATAAAAATTGAGGAGGTTATTTAGTGAGGTGCAACTTGGTCCCCCACTCACTGAATTTACCATAAGGTTATTTGAAGAGGTGCAATCATTTATGATTAGTAGTTCTTTTTATGGAATGCCTGGTGGGACCGAGTTTTTTATAGGTGTCTAATAGTCAACCTTTCTAGAGGAATTTATAAATCAAACTAACAAAGAGAAGCTAGTAATCTCATGCCCAGAGTCCAAAATATAGCATCTTCGAGAGGAAATTTCTAGTATTCTCAATTGTTTGTTTTAGCCCATAGGATAAGGAAAGTAATAGGATCTATATCCTTGGTCAAAGGCAATAGGGTAAGAAGCATTGGCCTAGAGTCTAGATCTTCATCTACCCCTCTAGCTGCCTGAACCTTTAAAATTTGAATACTTGTCTACCTGGTCCATAGGAATATATTTTGAATGGTTCATCTAAACCTTCCCACTCCTAGAAATTTTGTACCCTCAGATAGTGGAAGCCCTCTAGTTCCACCTACACCCCCAGATATGTGGCCTACCATATCTACCAACACCCTCAAGAAAATTTTGAAGTTCATTAGAGAATATTTTAGGACTCCTTTCGAGCACCTCCAGGATATAGAAAAGGTTTACAGATTCCACAACATTGCAAAGGGAAATGTGGCACTCAAAGTACTAGTTGCATCTTCCAAGGGGAAGGCTTAGGAGTGGTATAGATCCTTGACCTTTGGTACCATCTGCTCATGGGATCAACTTAGAGAAAAACTATTCAAATTCTTCTCAGAGAAGGGAGATCGATCTTCTTTTCCACGACAACTAATCACTATCAAAAGGGCCTCACAAGAGGCCATGATTGACTTCAATGCTAGGTTCTATAAAACTTGGCAAAGGATTCCTATGAGAGTCAGCCCTTTGGAAGGGATGCATTTTATTTTCTATTTCAAATCTTTCAATTCAGACATTGCAGTCATGATATAGTCAATGGGAGGAGATACCCTAACTAACACATACAATATGGTTGTTTGGGCATAGAACAATCTAATAGATGTTGGGTAAAAGCAAAAAGTTGTGTCACACTTTCAGCCTGCATATCGGCACAACTGAATTTAAGTATTTCTAACTAAAAATCAATTTTGGTCAAACATATGACCTAGTAAGATTCATTCTAGGTAAGTTAGATACTTCCACAATTTATTCAACTAAAATTGTTGGCTAAAAATATATGGAGCACCACTTTGAGTCCAATTTACCAATTTTATTTTTTGTTTTGAAAAACTTGAAGTTTTAATAACTCCTCCTCATGTAAATAACATTTTTTTTAAATGTAAAAATACCCTTTTGTAGATCCATAAGTGTAGTTTTCAAAAATATATTTATTTTAATAGTTTAATTATTATTTTTATTTATACTAAAAGTAGGTTATCAGCAAAAAATATTAGGTTGATTACCATGCCAAGGAAAAATAGTAAAACTTATTAAAAAAAATTGAAAAAAATATGATGCACTAGATAAAAGAATCTATTTCAAGATGGTATAATTTATTTTCCATTTTAGATAAATATTTTATATGAATGTTGACGTCAGATGCAAACAGTTGTTTTTTATTCACGCACATTTTAATATTTATATAAAAATATATATCTATCAAAATTGGAAAAAAATATATCCATGCACTAAAGTTTCAAGTTATAAATACACACAAACAATTTGAAAGAAAAAAAATAAAATTTACTATAAAAAGTTTGACGTCCCGTGCAACTTCATTTTTCAGCATTTTATCAGCAACTAAATTCTAGTGTTAATTTATGAAAAACTAGTTTAAAATAATTTTTTAATTTACTATAACAAATAAAACATAAAAAATACTAAAAAATACATATTTTACTAGTTTACATCATTTAAAAATTCAAAACATATATGCTACTTTTTAGTGATTCAAGTTTAAAAGTTGGATCAATATTGGTTGTTTCCTTTATAATGTGTGACTCAGTTTTGTGCTTTTACCCTGCCAAAAATCTCCCACCATGTCCATCGATGCCCATGTTTGTAGAGATCTCAAGTAGACCGTAGGAGGAGGCTATTCCTAGCACCTCTTCCTCTCTCCCCAACACATCAACAACACCACAACCATCAAGGTATGTGTACCTGAACACACAACCCAAGATGTAAGGTTCTTCCTCAATGATAGATGATATCAATGACATAAAGAGCCTCATGAGAAATTTTTCCAATGAGTTGGTCATTATCAAATGACAACAGGGAGCATCCCCAACACCTCCCATGCAAAATTATCAAGGAGGAAGGTCACTTTACCAATAAAATGCATACCAACGAGCTCTGAGAGGAGGAAATCAACAATAGACATCCACGAGCTAGATAGTCCTATTTACCATGCCACTTTAGATTGCCAAGAATAGTTCAAACAAAGATTTAGTCCTAGTTCATAAAAACCTGTAAAAAGACAAGAATGCATGGTGTTTCCCATGCAATGACAACCATTTTCCATGAAACTATCTAAGGGAAAATCTTCAACACAAGATAGCAGAATAAAGAAGCCAGGAAGTATTTTCTAATATAGAACATTACCAATCTTCCATGATGGAGAATGCTCAGTTTAGTGCATAAACACAAGGGATGTCTTTAGGATAAGAATTAGACATCTCCCCTGACCAATATCTTTTCTCTTCAATGGAAGAGGAAGAATTAGTGTTCACAATTGACGTTCCAACAAGTAGTGCTTCACAAGTATAGTCAGATTGCAATACATGATCCAAGAGATAACTCATTTGGAAGTATGTGAAATAAGCCCCTCAGAAGTCACATCCACAATGATAATAGCCACAAATACAACAAGCTTCATAGATACAATCAAAGTAGTCACAAGCTCAACCATCCTCACAAAATGATATGGAAAAGGCCTTAAACCCATCCAAATAAGACTGAACTTCCCCTAAAGCAAAGGAAACACCACCATTTAAGCCCAAGGTCCCACTGGTCAGAACACTGAACGTGGTAGAGTAACTAAAGAAGGCCCTTTCCAATGTGTCTTTGTGGGATGTTCTATCAATACTAGAACAAAAGATCTTGCTCTAGGAGGCACTTAAAATTTAAGAATAGCCTCCCCCAACAGATACAATCACATCATGAAATCAAGATAAAGGAAAAGGGCTTGCATCAGAACCCAAACCCTCGAGAGTTGTGGCATATAGGAATGCCATGGAAAAATAAATAAAAAAGAGGTAAGAAAACAAAACCCAGACCCTTTCTTTTTGACTGTTATTGTTAGAGATAATCTTTTTAATAATAATATGATTGATTCAGGGGCTAGTACCACATCTATGCCTAATAAATTAGTCGACACTCTAAAACTAAAGTATGAGTCTCTCAAGAAAAGGATCATACAATTAGGTGGGAAGAAATTCCTAACTGTTGGCTGCATTAAGGATCTTTCTTTAAATCTTTTCTCCTATCCAAGCCAAACCATCAAGCAAGAAGTGGTCATAATTGATATCTCTCTTGTCTTCAACATGTTCCTTTCAAGGGACTTCATGATAAATCTTGGTGGATATCTAGCACTTGATTGGTCTCATTTGATACTATGAACAAAGCATGGGGTGAAAATGAAGATCCTATCAAAACCTTTGCATCCTGAATAGATAGTGAAGGACACAGTGTTGAGCTTCAAAGTAGCACATACCTCCTTTTCAAATAAGGAGATGTACTACATAGGAATACTGGAAGAGAAGGAAGCCACAAGTGATTGAACCTCACAAGAGGAGGTCCTGCTTAATCAATTCATTGATTCTAATCCTTTCGAGAATTTCCATGCTACCATTTTAGGTACCTACATGATATTCGATGAGGATAAAGCTCTCCCAAAATTAATGAAGAAATGGGAAGAACCAAGTGGGCCAAATGACAATATTTTATGGACACTATATTTTGATGTGCCAAATGCAAGTCTAGTTCTAGAGCTAGCATCTGAATGGTATCTCTAACTGGGTCAAAACACCTGAAGGCTTTCCACTTCTAGTTCTTGTGCTCAAATAATGATGCAAGTATGAGGCACTGGTACATGGATTGGATTTAGTAGAATGAATGGGCATAAAGACAATACAAGTATTCAAAAATTTAGAGCTAGTTGTGTGCCAGGTCCAAGTATAGGCGACCGCCAAAAATGTAAGGATGAAACCTAATTGAAGGTTTTAAAGCTTTTAACATACAAGTTATCCCACAATCTCAGAACTTTGTTGCAGATCAGATGGCCTCCATTGGCTCATAATTTGAGGTGACTCTCAGATCGACTAAAATTTAGCGTGTGGTGCATACCGTTGTCTGCCCATCTATACTCGACAATGACAAGAAATAGAAAGTTTTTGAGGATGATGCTCATATCACCACCTTTTTTCAAAAAGCAAGGGAATTTTTAGGATAGCCACATGCTAAAGATGGAGAAATTATTGAAGGAAAAGTAATCTAATTAAAAAATAATAAGCTCCCATGAGGCATAGTCTCTCTCAAGAACATCTTTGACTACAAAGATTCCAAGAATGGTAAAAAAAGGTTCACGATCGATGAAGGAGACTATGAATATCTTGACGTCGAAAGTGGTAGGAAGCTAAAAGTTGGGAAAAATGTGTCATAGATGAAAACAATAGGCTGAAGGACTTGTGCTTAAAATATGATGGATTCATAGCCTAGACCTATGATGACCTCGAGGGTTATAGTCCTAACATGATCCAACATACCATTGATTTGGTTGACAACTCTAAACCCATCTAAGAAAATAAAATACCAATTAACCCAAAGGTGGAAGCACTGATGGTGCAGGAGCCTACCAAGATGGTTGAATCAAATATTATCTATCCAATCAATCACTCTACTTGGGTACCTAATCTGGTCTCGGTGCGAAAGAAGAATGGTGAAAAATGGCTTTGTGTGGAATTTTGAGACTTGAACAAGGCCTCATTAAAAGACCACTATCCTCTACCTTAAATGGAGTAAATTCTACAAATCATGGCTAGATCAAAAATTTTCTTGCTACTATATTGTTTCTCGAGCTATAATCAAGTTTATGTAAAGGAGGAGGACCAACACAAAACAACGTTCACCACTAAATGGGGAACTTTTGCATACACCAAGATGCCCTTCAGACTCTCCAATGCAGGTGCCACTTTCCAATGAGTGATGACTATCACCTTCAATGGATTGATCAATAACATCATCCTCATATATCTAGATGACCTAACCATTTTCTCCAAATCAAAAGATGATCATTTTGATCATCTGGAAATAGTCATCTAGAAGTGCCAATAGTTCGAGATTTCCTTAAATCCCAAAAAATGTGTTTTCGGCATACCACAAGGAAAGTTGCTTATCTTTGTGGTATCAAAAGAAGGAATATCCATAGACCCTGAAAGGGTGAAGGCAATAACAAAACTACCACTACTTATCAACTAGAAGGGGTTGTAGTATTTTCTAGGAAAAAATAATTTTGTTAGCTGGTTTATTTCAGATTTCATGAGAATTGTGAGCCCCTCATGTTGATGTTAAAGAAAGGCTTGACATCCATAATGGATGTCCGAAGGTAAGCTTACTTTTAAGAAAATTAGGGCAGCCATTTCTACAGCTCAGGCATTGGTTAACCTAGACTTTCACAAGGACTTCCTCCTATACATTTACAGTGGCTAGCATAGCATAGCTTTTCTGCTCACTCAAAAGGACAAAGAGGGAGGCAAATAATATCCCATTGATTTCCATTCTCAAAATCTTAATGGATATGAAATCAGGTATAACTTCATTGAAAATCAGGCTTTTCCATTGCCAAAAGCCTTAAAGTTTTTTGTCATCTAGTTTCGGAAAGAAAAATAACAATCCTTGTTAATCATCCCAGAATTAGAGAGTATATCACTGAGTGCAAGGTAATTGAAAAGAGGGATAACTCAATCACCAAGATCCTAGAATATGATTTGGAAAACTGACCGATGAAGCTATTCTGAGGAAGAGGACTTTATGAGTATCTCACACAAGAGATAGGCCCTTAGGCATAAGAATAATCTGACCAAGTGTACGCAAATCAATTTGAATCCAATGAATCATGGGTGGCTGATCACACGAGATTCATGCAAAGTGGCCAATATCCAGTTGACATCTCACCCCAAAAACATAAATAAAAAAGGTAGTAGAGAACTAGTTATGTACTGATCGAGGGAGTCCTATTTAAAAGAAACAATGATGGAGTCCTCCTCTTTTTCATGGATGAGCCATAGCCTGAAAGGATCCTAGATGACTTCTATACCAACCTCAAGGGTGAACACTTTTCTACCAAGACCGCTGCTTTGAAAATTACACGTGCATGTTACTACTGACCTATGATGTTCTCTGAGGCTCACCATCTTACTCAAAAATTTACCCAATGCCAATATTTTGTCGAAAAGTGGAAGAAATATGTCATGCATTTAATCCCAAATGTTATTGAAGAACCCTTAACATAGTGGGGTTTGTATTTTATCAGAATGATTCAAATCCCATTTCAAGAGAAAGACACAAATGGATACTCACGACCATCGACTATTTCACGAGATGGATAGAGGTCTAAAGAACACCACGAAAGTGAAGATTGTTAATTTTCTATAGGAATTGGTAGTGAGGTTCAGTTCACCAAAAACTGTCATCTCGAATAGCACATAAGGCTTCGTAGGCTCTAGGATGTTGGATTTCTCTCTTAAACATAGGTTCTACCACAAAACTTTGTCAAACTACTATCTACAAGGAAATGGGTTAGTAAATTTAACCAACAAGAATCTAATTAGGTTAATAAAACATATCAATTTAAAGCACCACTGAGAATTGCACAAGCATCTATGAACAACCTTATTTCCAAACCTCATCACACCTAAGAAGATTCTAAAGGCCACCCCTTATGGGTTATGTACAAAAAAGAGGTAGTCCTAACAATTTCCATAGAAATCCAAGTTCTATAATTGCTAAAATTCTTTGGAAGTCAAGGAGAATGGAAGGATGGAAGTGAGACTAGGAGAACTCCTAAGCCTTGAGGAGAAAAGGGAAAAATCATTTGATGCCATGATCAAATGACAATAGGTGGTAAAGAGATGGTTTGATAAGATGGCCTCTAACCGAAGATTTAGGAAGGGGAGGCTTGTGTTGAAGTACAATGAGCGAGTTGTAAAACTAGGGCACCATGCAAAATTTGACTCACTATGGAAGGGTCCCTTCTGTATCCACAAGTGTAGAGAAAGAAATGTGTATGAGATTAAATACATGAATTGTTTTTTTTTGGATATACCAGTGAATGGTATTCATAAAAAATTATTCAATTAAATGTGCATTCCATTTATAAAATTTCCATTATGTGCCATATGTAAAATTGTTTATAAAATATGTGTTTATTTTGTCAATAAGGCATGAGTGTGAACAAAAATTATAGGAAAATACTATATATTATATTAATTGAAAATAATTTACAATATAGTATGTATTTTTTAGCCTGAACTTCTACAAGAAGCTTGAAAATCTTCTCTTTCAAAAAAAAAAAAAAGATACACCATTTCAAAGAAAAAAGGGGAGGTGGCACTGAAATTTAGCCTATGAGGTAAAAATGGGTAACACTTGGTATAATATAGGGTTCTCAAACACTAAATAGTGGGCTTCTCATCATAGGGGGCACACGAATGTCACAGAGGCTTAGTCCTTGACACCAGGGCTATAGACCATGTGCTCAAAGTGGGTCATCCACTTGGAACCTTCGACGTGCTCCACATTGTGCATCTTTAGCAAGAAGGTAGCCATCTGTCAAGATCACTGACGATGGCATTCTGGATCCATAGTCTGAAAGTATTTTAGGAAAGGCAACTAGGGCACTACTTCTGTGCTATCCACGTGCCTCTAGATATCCATCACCAACATGATGCCAAGGCCTAGAATGGCAACCTGAACTATCTCACTCAACCTACCCAGGTATGTCAAGTCAAAAATAGTGTGGCAAAGATCGATAATCTAGGGCTTATCAATGTCCAGATCAACCAACGAATCCATGAACCAAGAGATGATGTCCATATTACAACACGGATGGCTCTCATCCCTGACATGGTCCCTTCCTATGACCCACTTAAATGCCACGATAACTAGGAAATTCATTATATTCAATAGGCACTTGATCTTATCAATTCTACACTCTCCAACGAAATATTCTTGCAAATTTTTGTTCGTAAGCTAAACTGGGGTACCTAGACTACTCATGATGGTAGCAAGAAAATTTATAGACTCACGAAGAGAAAACACAATAGAAAAGACTCACTGACTTAATGAAAACTCAATGAATATTTTGTGAGGAAAACATTGCTATTTATAGAAAAATATGCACTGAGAAAGTTGGAAAATGGAAAATTTCTTTCCCATCAAATGACAACAAAAAATGTGAGTCGACAGTAAAAATTAAAGTGTAAATCTTACTGTGAAGATCTGGTAGATCTTTGAGGATTTAATTCAAGCGTTGGGGAGTTAATTCTTTCATATATGACCTGCCGCCATGTTTTTGTCATCTTCATCAACACCAACTAGCTCGCCTATGTGAAAAGAAATTTTTTTAGCCAACTCTTGCTTAGTTAATAAAAATGTCCCTTCTACGCATGCTTCCCATTGCTCGAGGTTATTTTTTTAGACATTTTCACTCTTACAGCAAGGATAGAATTTTTAAGAAAGGGGGCCCCCCCAATCCACATTTATTTCCTCGCTGGCAGCATTTAGCAAGTTATCGATAACAAAAAATTTACTACATGTCTTTTTGAGGATTGAAGGCACCAAAAGGAATTTTTTTTCTAAGTGTTGAAACCCTCAGGTAACAACTTCTTTAAAAAGTGATTCTACAAAATTTCTCTAAGGATACAAAAATGGCTAAAGTGTCATCTTCTAGTCAGAGTGCTAGGATCTCATTCGCAAAGCCAAGATATTGTAGAAGTTGATAATCCAACTTGATAGATACCAATGAACACCTACAAGCAAATAACCTATCACCAAAGGAGATCAAGAGACATAAGAATGGTGCTCTGCAAACATGAAGCAAAAGATGCATTACTCGAGAAGTTAATAATTACAAAGAGATCAATCCTTAAGAAAGGAGATCAAAACCTAAAGTGAAAAACCTAGCATGAAGATTATATTAGCATGTGACAAGTGTCCAGATCATAATGAACAAGACAAAATGACTAATTTAATAATGCAAAAATAAATATTCCTAAGTTTAGCTTAAGTGAAATAAAGTAAAGGTGACTTAATTAATTATTCAACATGATTAAATTAATCAAGTGAACAACCTATTACTCTAACACCCCCCTTAAGATGAACTTAGGGAGAAGCTAAAAAATATGGACAAATGCATGAAAGCAAAGATGGGTCTTGACAAACAAGGCCTGATGAGGTACCCATGTACAAATGTAAAAGATCTCTCACAATAGGAGAAAAAGAGAAAACCTCATGGGAAAAACTCTTCTCCAAAAGAGAGAAATACAGGTGAAGGTCTAAGAATCCTCCAAACAAGAATGAAGGATGAAGAATCCTCCAATCAAGAAAAAATTATCCCAAAAGATAGGAAAAAAGGATGAACATGGAAGCATGAAAAAGTTGCAAACACTATCATAGAATGACTGCTGAAATGTTGAAAGAAAAACCCTCTCTGAAACAAATGATGATCATCCACACGAGTGCCCTCAATGACACTACTTGAATTTGATGGTAAACCAAGGAAAAACAGCAAGAACTCAAAGATACAGATTCTCTGAAGAACTAATCATGTAAAAATTGAAGGTCAGGTGATCCAGAAATAGGAATGCAAGAGTGTCCATATGGTAAGTGCTCTATCTCACCAAAATGCATGGGTAACTAGCCACTACATCCACCTAGTAAATAGGAACAAATATTGTATACATAGCTCACTCCAACGCAAAACCAAGGAAGCATTAGCACCAATAGTAGAAACCCCCCCATAATGCTGACAAGGGAGAGGTATGAAAGGTACACTGAAAGTAAATGTATGAATGTAGTGCATGAAGAAGAACCAAGAACATTTGAATGTGCAGATATGAAAGTACAAGAAGATATAAAGGGTGTGAAAACAAAAGTCACACACACATGAGAAAGGTATGAAGGAAAACAAAGGAAAACATTAACCCCCATGGCACTTTATAACATAGTACGAGTACAATAAGGAAAAAAGTGATGTGCAATAATCCCAATACTACACATACAAAGTTGAGGCACTTTATTTCAGTGCGTTTACATAAGATAAATACATGAAATGTTAGACCATAAGGTCCAAAAATGACTACAGCTGAGAAGAAGAATTTATGGAAAAAACAAAAAATCAAATATAGAAACCACCTACAACACTGCAAAGCTCTTGGAAGCAAATTTCCGACGATATCTCGTTTGCCGATTTTTGACATTGTATGCAAAAGTTACGCTGAAAACACTAAAGGCAACTCTAGAAAAGAAGATCTCACTTTAACTGGAAATAATAGAGACATGAGAATAAATCTTCAAAAAATACCTGTACCACTACAAATTACTCTTAAGTTCTCTTTCCGACGCTATCTCGTTTACCCGATTTTGACACCGTGGGCAAAAGTTATGGCCTCCAAAGGAAAACTGCCCTTAAAGAGCAATTACATAGTTACTACATTAAATTTGATGGCCATATGACCGTCACAACAAAAACACGGCATTAAAATTGATGGCCAAATAGTCGTCGCTGCATTTGCACAACTCGGCTTATTTGAACAAAAAATTGTTTTTATATAAAAAAAATAATTAAAAAAACATTTACAATAATAATTTTTTTGTTTGTAAAAAAATAAATTAATAAAAAAAATTTTTTTAGGGGCAAGCGGAAGACTGCCACCAACCGACTATTAGTACGCTATCCGACAACTCGCAGTCTGTCATCCAATGACTATCAATACGTTGTTCGACGGCTATTAGTACACCGTCTAACGACTATCAATCCGTCGTCCGACAAGTATCAGTACACCGTCTGACAGCTGTCAGTACGTTGTCCGATTGTCTGTCAGTACTATTGGCTGGCGTACTTAGGCCGACATAAGCCTTTATAAAAGGCCTTCTTTTAAAACATTTTTTTTTTTGATTTCTTTTAAAACAATAAAAGACCTTTATATTAATTTTTTTATTCTTTTGACAAAAAAATTAAAGTCAGAAAATAATATTGTTTACCAGGGCTAACAATTTTTTTTCTCGATCCACGTGTAGATGGTTGTACAAGGCCATACGGGCAATTTGTTTTAATCTCAGAAGTCAACTCCTCAGATTTCGATGATTTTACAGTCAATCTTAGGGTTTTGGGCCACTGCGAACGCAATGGTGAGCTCTGTTTGGGCTCAAAATTCTCAAAAAGATTAGGTAACATTTGGATGTGGAAAAAACACCAAATCTTCAAACCCTCACAGATCTAACAAATGAAAACCAATTTTCACAAAAAAAAGGTCAATCTTGACTATTCCAATAGCTTTGGATTCAATGGAGAGGTCTAATTTGACCCTGGATGCACTGAAAAATTGCTTCAAGGAAAGATCTCATGAAAAAGGAATAATAAGCTTGTAGATCTAGAGCTCTCATACGATGTAGAAATTGATAATCCAACCTCACAAATCCCAATGAACTCCTGCAAGAAAATAACCTATCACAAAACGAGATCAAGATACACAAGAATGGTGCTTTGTAAACATGAAGCAAAGATGCATTACCTAATAAGTTAATAATTACAAAGAGATCAATCCTTAAGTAAGGAGATCAAAACCTAAAGTGAAAACCCTAGGATGAAGATTAAATTAGCATGTGACAAGTGTCAAGATCATAATGAATGAGACAACATGACTAATTTAATAATGCAAAAATAAGATTCCTAAGTTTAGCTTAATTGAAATAAAGTAAAGGTGACTTAATTAATTAATCAACATGATTAAATTAATCAAGTAAACAACCTATTACTCTAATAGATATGTCAATGTCTTCGGGAATATTTCTTATGCGGATGCCCCAATCCCACGGGAGTGAAGCTTTCCACAAAAGTCATACATCCAGGTAACCACAGAAAAAATGAGGCAGTTAAATATTTTTTAGATGATATCTTCGACCCCAAGTTGCACATAAACCCTAAGGGCCTTAGGGAAGGGGCAGTGTAGAGGATGATCGCTAGAGGAGAAACTGATGGCTTTGTAACATAACTCTAGCATTGTGGTCTACCATAGTATATGCTACCCTCCACATATCCATGCCCAAAGTTGGTTGACGCATGCATAGAAAATCTAGACAAAGGCACTAGTGTTATCAGTGGCAACAAGTTAAGGGTCATCATGAATGCGGTAGCCATCTGGGATATGTTATGCATCTCCTCGAAATAGGAAGCCTATGGATTTTATCGTGCAAGAATGGAAGATTTATGGGCAACCAAGGAAAAAAAGTTTCAGATCTATATGGATATGATGAATGAGGAACCAGAGAACAAGGAAACCATCTTTCCTCTATCACACAAAAAATTACATTTAGATGTACAGGTTGTTTTCTCAATGTTTTCTTTCATATATGTCCATGAAAGTGATTAAAAGGTCGACGAGTTTCAAATGTGCTTGGCTTTCATGCTAAAGAAAGAAAAGAACCATAAGTGGTTTGATTTCACTGCTCAAGGTGATCATAGGAAGGATTCTTAAGAAATTAAGAAGTTATAATAGCTATTTCAAATTTAGGTATTCTTCTTTTCTAGTGCACTTAATTGTACATCAAAACCTTGATCTTTTCAACAACCATTTTCCACTCAATGTGTTTGATGCATCAGGGTCATAGAAACTAGTTTCAACGTGGACCCTATTGGAAGAATGAAGAAGAACATCTCATAATGTAGCTTTTATGTTTTCATTGATGTCACCATGTTATATGTGTTAAAATTGCATTACCATATGCTCAAGATTCATCCAGTATTCTAAACTAGTATACATAAATATACTTCAGTATCTTGGTCCATGATCCTCTGTTAATCAATATATTTCAATGTGGTTTTTGGAGAGGGTTCTTGGTTGATAGAAGATTGTAAATTCAGAATTCCAGGTGTACAGGTGCACGTATGGCGAGTTGGCATCACTTTGTTGCTGAATTTTGTTATTAGGTCTATCTTTGCCCAACCTAATAAAAAAATTGATGTTATAATGAATTAGTTTTGTATTATGAATGTAGGTGCGACCTATCTTATGTCCATGCTGACATATTGTAGTGTGCTACATGCTTGAATTTTTTTTGGAGAATTTTTGTACAATGTTGAAGTTGACAGTTAATATTTTTGGTGAATAAGGGTTGCATCTAATTAGGCTGACCTAATTGATGCTAGCGGATGAGTTAGATATATCTATTGGATAGTTTTGAGATTGAAAGAGATAGAAGATATGTGAAGATAATTCAACGAAATACTTGTCTACTAGTGTACGATTTTACTGAGCATCAAAGGAAATGAATCAACACTTGTTAGGTGTAACTTCATTAGTTCATTTTATGACTGTAAGCCATTGTATCTCTATAGGCAGTGATCCTTCCATTTTCGACAGTGAGTCCTCATAGTGAGCCATCCTTTGTAATATCTTATAACCAGTTATATTATATTGTGAGCTAATCCTCACCATGGTTTTTTCCATTATGGGTTTTCCATGTAAAATAATTGGTGTTCATGTGTTGTGTTCTTTTCTTCTTTGTTAGTTCTCTAACTCATTCTTACTGTTATATGCATTGTCGTATTTGGATTTTGTGTGTTCAATAAGTTTAAGAAGATATTGATTCACCCCCCCTTCTTAGTATCTTGAGTGTTCAACAATTGGTATCAGAGCTTGGTTCCTCTAAAGAAGCCTAACAACTTGAGGAAGATCTTGAAGATGGGAAAAATGGATGATAAAGAAGAACTCTAAATAGCTCTTAATGATCATGAAAAAGATGAAAATAAAAATAGAGATCTGAAAGAAAATCTTGATGAGGCAAATTTATGCATCAAGAAATTGAAAGAGCAATTGAAGAAGCTCAAAGAAAGACATAGAGAAGTAAGTGGGCAATTAAAACAAGCAAATGAAGAGATCATTGGATTGAAGGTGCAAGTGGAGGAAAACAAGAGAATTGAAGATTTTCTAAATACAGTGGTGCGAAGCAAGTCTGATGAATGCTCAAAGCTTGAATAAGAAGTGGAAAACCTAAGAGCAAATCTAGAAAAATCAAGAGTTTGTGAAGATAGCTTCAAAACAAGATCCACCAAGCTTGTTGAGTTGATTGTAGGATAGAGACCAACAAAAGAAAAAGGTGGTTTGGGACTGGAAGCAGGTGAAAGCTCAAAGTGTATGGAGACCTGAAACACAGTGAACAATCAAAAGACTCAAAAAGGAAAACATATAAGAAATCCAAGAATCTTTGCTAGAAGATTGCCTATTAGACAACCAAATGCTCAAAGGTATCCATCTTTCAATGGTGTTTTTTTTTCATGCAATAAATTTGGTCACAAGGAAATGGAGTGTAGAAGTAGAATAAACTAGTATGCTAGATCCTTCTCTAGACAATGTTTTGCATGCAGTAAAATTGAACATAGAGCTAGTGAATGCAAAACTTGGATGATGAATTGTTTTAATGGAAGTAGAATGAATCAATATTTTTTTGGCTATTGGTATACATGTAATAATTTTGGACACAAAGAAAATTATTGCATATAAAGGGTTAATGGAGGTGAAACAAAGTAGAAAAATGTCGTTTTCTACAATTGCAACAAGCCTAGACACATTTCAAAAGTTTGCAGGAGTAAAGGAGGAAACCAATCTGATCCAGTAAAGAAGAATGAACTAGTGAAGAAAATTGACAAGAATGAGGTTAAGAAAGAAATGAACAAGATATGGAAGAAGAAAGAAGAGCGAGGAGCATCAAGTGATTTTATGCTCTCATCTGGTGTAGACAATCCCTCTGGTAGTTAGACCCAACATGGTCTTAGGGGGAGCATTAACAAAACATTATTCAACCCCCTAGATATCGGGTGTGTTAGACATTGGCACGAGGATATGTTGTAAAGAATGAATAAATAGAGCTTATGCAAAAGGAACCAGAAGAAATGTTGTAGGTATGATCATTTATGGAAGAAATTAGAATTTTTCAGTACAATGAAGAAGGGTTTTTATTAGCTTTTTGAAACCGGCTACATTTAATGCAAATTAGGGTAGCACATTGATCTATAAAGTGAATTTGTAAGATTTTTTGATCACTTGTGTAATTGGAGAAAGTGTAGAGCGATTTAGAGCAATCTTGAGGTGATCTGAGCAAAACCCTAGTTCTAGTTCTTGCAAAGGAAAAAGGTATTTTACTCTTTTGCGCTATTGTGAGTTTGGGTGAATCTTCTTTCTAAAATCATTAGAGCTCAGTGTGTGTAAAATATGGCAACCCCTATAGTCATAAAAGAATTAGAAAAACCTAAAACTTCCTACAAGAAGTATCCCATGAAGGTATTCGAAGATGACCCTTTGGGTGCCTTCTCATCGATTCCTCATGGTGTCATGCCCACTGAAGACACTAGAATGTACATTCATGTTAAAAATGAGGAATAAAATCATAGAAAATTGATAGATATGTGGCACAATGAGCTCACTAGGGATGATTTCTTGGTAAAACCAGAATATGCAAATATTGTTGCGAAGAAGTTGGACCGGTGGAATTATTTTCCTAACTTCAGTTCCACCCTTGATGAAATGTATGTTAAACCTGCTCTTAGCAGAATGCATGATAAGGTTTTTTGGACTCACAAACCTCACCAGATACGAACAGACGGTAGCAGCCTTGGAGTTCCAGCCAGTGGGGTCGTGATTAAAGAGTGGGTTATTGTAGATGTCCTGGTCAAATAGGGGGTTATCATGGATATGAAAAGTTTGAGCAGAAGTGGATATGGAAAAGGCTGATGTATCATCAAGGTCCCAAAAGGTTTCAATCCAAGAACAACCATATTTTTGTGTTCCTTCTATAGTTTTCTTGACATCATTTTTGGAATTTTGATCTTTCTCAGTAGAAAATTAGCATTGTATTTTGCTAGTAAATTATCCATACAATATTCTCCACATCCCATATCATGGACTTGGACTATGGGGTTTGATGGCATGGTAAATGGAGTGGATGATTTGACAAGGGAAGATGGTTCAATGTAATGAGATGGAGTGGCTGATGAAGTGGTTGATGAGGCCTCTTGATTGATTAGCACTTGATTTTCAATAGCTCCTTTTAAGTTTGAGCAATACTGAAAAGGATTGAGGTTTCAAGGAATAGTAATTTTAGTGCTATTATATAGAAACTTGAGGCATTGGTGGTAGATGGATGGGATAACACTCATGACATGGATCCATGGGTGGCCAAGGAGAAGATTATAATGCAAATCTAGATTGAAGACATGAAATATTATGTTTTGTATCGTTGGACCAAATCTTATAGGAAATGAAATTAAACCTTCACACGAATGCTCAACATCATCATAAGCTTTGATCACAATTTTCTTTGTTTGATCTATGCAATTCTTAGAGTATCCCAATGATTTCACCAATTTTATTGAGAAAATGTTTAGATTTTCTCCACCTTCTACTAGGACTCATCTGATCTTCTATTTATTAATGCAAACTTCAAGGTGTAGGGCCATCATTATGATCTAACTTTTGTGTGGAGAAGTCTTGTTCAAAGAAGGTGACATGGTGTGACATAGCGAGGTATCCAACCATGGCCTAAAATTCATTGAAATCTAGATTAGCAGGTATAGATGATTCTTTCAACACTTTATCAAGGATAGCTCTATGTTGTCGTGATATGCAAAGGACTTCCAAGATAGAAAATTGGGCAGGAGTTTTCCCTAGCTGATCTAGGAGATTGTACTGATTTTTTGGCCATAGATTGGAAGGAGTTCCTAGAATAGTTATCTTGGTCCTACAAGTGGTAACACCACATTCTTAAGTTGGCTTGTTTATAGTAATGATGGAAATGCGGTCATCAAAGGGTATTACATTAAGGATAATAGTGTTGTAATCATGTTTGACGGCAGCATAACTGGCATTATTGTTATTCCCTGAACTAGAGGCTTTTCCTTTGTCATGGTCCTACAAAGGAGTTTTGAATATGGTGTGATCAGCATTTGTCTCACCTTGTGAATCACCAATTGATACGGTTCCATTTTTAATAAGGTATTGAATAATATTCTTGAGTGTCCAACATCTAGCTATTTTGTGTCCTTTTCCATGGTGATATTCATAGTATTCATCTTCTTTCCACCAATCAGGTTTTAATAATGAGGGTTCATAATTTTTTATGTCTGGTAATGTGATGACATTAGATTGCAAAAGTTTTTTGAGAATTGATTCGATGGGCTCGCCCAATGGGGTGTGTGTTCTCTTGGCATGGGGAGGACCTCTTTGTTGTTGATTGTTTGGATGGCATCCAATATTTTGATTTGACCTTGTGTTTGGGTATTTGACATGTTTGATGTATTTGATGAGGAGGGACCTTTCAGATATGCTTGTGTCATTGTTGGGTTTCAGAGTCTCGTTCTTTATCTTGACTAGTCCTTTTGCAACAAGACCTTTTTCAATAAGGACACCTTTCTCAATGATTTCATCAAAGCTTATGCAACATTGTATTTTTAGACTACTCATCATTTCTTTGTCGAGGTTCTCAACAAACATGGTGACTGGTTGTTTCTCAAGAATGTGACAAGGTAAATTGCTAACCAAACCCCGACATCTCTGGTAAAATGAGGTAAGTGATTCCCCTTCTTCTTTTTTGGTTATGCTTAATGTTGCAAGGGTGACATCATTTTTAATGTTGAAGGTAAAGTTATTAATGAATTTGTTAGCTAGTTCACCCCGTGTTCTAATTCTTGGAGGGACATGCACAAACCAATTTAGATTTGGCTCTGTGAGGCTTCGCAGGAATAGTCTCATCAAATAGGTAGGATCATATGAGACTTCCATACATGATGTGTTGAATTCTTGAATGTTCTCTATTGGATCCCTTGTCCCCTTATACTTAGAATAAGGTGGTGTTGTGAAATAAGGGGGAAAGGGTGGCATGTATAGATTTTTCTCAAATGGAAAGGGGCGTAATTCCTCCATGGAATAGGTCTTCTTGTTGGTCCCCAATTGTATATTTGTCATTTATTGTTGGAGGGCCTGAATTTTTTGCATCGAATTATCTGCAAGAGATGGTGTTACATTGGTTTGATTCAATGTCATGTTATGAGTATTGAGGTCACATGTCAAATTTGAATTGAGATTGCTATTTTGAAGGACAGGACCTTGGTTACCATATGAATGTGTGTTATTTTGGTTTGGGATGAAATTGGAATTTAGGTTTGTCCCAAAGTTCATGCTTGCATTTGGTATAGTATTTTTAAATTGAGGTGTAGGCCCTTGATTTGTTCCTTGGATTTGAAAAGTTGGTCCTTGATTTGCATTGTGAGAAGATGGTGCAAGTACTTAAATGATGTTCTATAATGATGGTGTAGGTCCTTGAAATGATGGGGTAGGTCCTTGATTAGAATTTTCAAATGATGGTGTAGGTCCTTGAAATGATGGGATACGTACTTGATTGGTGTTTGAGAATATAGGTCCTTGAAATGATGGGGTAGGTCCTTGATTAATGTTTTGAAATGATACCTTTTGTGGGGCAATGTGAATTTTCCTTGATTTATTTGGTTGATTTTTGTTTGATCTGAGGGTGTGCTTTGTAATTGGAATGAAGGACCTTGAATGACATTTTAAAATCTAGGGGTAGGACCTTGATTTGTATTTTGGAGCAAAGGTGTGGGACCTTGGGTGATATTTTAGAAAAGAGGATTTGTGAAGGTCTTACTCATGGAATTTGATGAGTTTCCAAATGTGAGGTTCAGTCCTTATGTAGTTGCATTCATCACCTTGTTTCGAACTGTAGGGATACTAGGGATGTGTGTGGTAGTATTAGACATGTGTGTAGTTATTCCAAGAGGCGTAGTTGACATTTTTTGTAAAGATGGCATCCCTAGTGCAAGTGGATTTTGGTTATCTTCTTCTTCTACAATGGTTGAGACATAAAAGCCTTGAGGAAGTTTTGAACCCTTTTTAGCTAGTGCGTAGAAGAATCTATTGGGGTCAGCACCAACAAGTTGATCCACCGTGCTCAAAATCCTTGGGTCTTGGTAAGCTCTTTCAATTTCTTCTAGAATCAATTTCTTGTTGAATTCATCTAGATTTAGATTGTCAAGTGTATCGGTCTTCTCCCTTTGTGATGTTTCCCTTTGTGGGGTGGAATGGTTTGAATCTAATCCAAGGGTTGTGTCATGAAAGGGACCACTTGTGAAATCCATTTCCTTTATTTTGGTTTGTAACCTTGTTTCAACCATGTGAGACTTGCAAATTGGAAGGTGGTGCAAGCTGATATGAAGCTAAACTATGCTTATGGATTTTTTTAATATAAGGATGCAAGGAATTTTATTCAAAGATGATAATGACCAAAGGATGAGGCTAAATGAAGCTAATGGATGCAAAGGATACTAAATGTATGATTAAATAGTGATCATGCATAAGGATGGGGAGACTAAAATTATGCTAAGTTTAATGGTGCAACTAAGGATTAATCTGAAATTTAAACTATGTTTTTTGTATTTTTGAGATATAAGGATGCAAAGTGAAAGTGTAAATGCAAGGCTAAGGATTGAAAGGATGATAATTAAAGCTATGGTCTAAATTAGACTAAGGTAATGATATGAATTCTAAAATATGAGACAAAGGATGGAAACCAAGCTAAGGTAGGTCCAAGATAACAAACCCAAATGTCATTGACCTTTGTGATAATCAAGAGGGTGATTTTGACAAGGTAGAGTCAAGGCTAGGAAACAAGCTTAGGACTCAAATTTGACAAGATGATAATGAATAATATTGATAAAATGAAGTATTAAGGTCAATGAAAAAGTGGATAAGCAACCAAGGACTATGCAAATGATTAATAGTCTTCCTAAGTATAAAATTTGAAAGGCATATGCAACCTAAGGTTTGAGATTGATTTATGCAAGGTAAGGATGCAACCTAAAATGTGAGGCGTTCCTAAATGGCAATACTAGAGTGGAATGGGAAATATCTACAAGTCTCTAGTTTTGTGGTCAAGATCACTGTTATGATGAATTGGTTCAATCTTGGACAAGGATTTTGTGAATTTGGGTAATCAAATAGTTGTGGCTTTGTTTCAAGCAGTTGTGGTTCACAAAATGTTGATTTTTTAATTTTGATGTTTTGACTTGATTTTCAAATGGGTTTTTTGATTGATTTTGATGAAAATTTATTTTGAAAGCACAAAATACGGTCACAAGAACTTGTTTTGGTCTAGTTTGGTTGAAAAAGTTTGATTTCAAGATGAAAACACACATAGACAACAAGCACAATCCCTATGGCTAGCAAGGAAATCCCTAGCTGATATCCTCACTAGGATTTCTCCAACCACTTAAAAGCAGGGTGAAAATCTAGAGACTTGGTGGCATTGGCTCCCCTCCATGAAACTCACTTCTTAGGCTCACCAAGTCTCATTTCCCCAATGAGGAATTCATGTCTCTACACATGCTCAATGAAGACATGGGGCGACATCAAAGGTCCCACCTCCTACGATCAATGAGCGTATAGAAAGGGTTTCTAGCCTCTAACACAAATTGGTTTCTAGTAAGGGCATCTGTAAAAGGTTGCCATACACGCCAAGATTAGCTCAAGACTATGGTCAGTTAAGAGGCCTCCCAGTCCTCTCCCTATGGAAGGATTTTTACATAGCTCATGAGGCTACTGAGGATGCACCTTTTTGGTATGACACATCCACACACGCTATTAAATGACTTTCTTTAAGAAGCACTTTTTTTATATAGTGGTTTGAAAGAGCTTCGCTTTAGCTTGTTATTGCTTGGGTCATTCCCACTTTTCGAAGTGGGGTGGTAGGCCCTCTAAAACAAAGGTAAACAAAAGTGAGGAAGTACACTATATTTTTGATCTCCTAGATCAGATGGATTGCAAGGAGAGAGCATACTTAGTTAATTTTCCTCACACTCACATGGGGTTCATTTTAAACCCAAAATCCAAATGTTGGGTGTGATTATACAAATTCCAAATAGCTACTTTTGATCACTCAAGATCACCAAATGGTGCAAGAGGAGAGCATACATACTCTAAGATAGTTTGCAAACCACCAAACACAAAAATCACTTGTAAAATTTAAATCCCTTTCTTATGATTTGAAGACACTTGGATTCATTTTATGCACATGAAATGTAATGCAATTTCATTTTAATACCCATGAGTGTAAAATGCAATATGTAGTTATTTTTAAATCCTTTTGAGTGAAATATGCAAGTTTGTTTTACCCTTATGATCCTGATGCAAGTTGTGGTTGTTCATTTTAGCCTTCATGAGTGACAATGCATGTTCATTTAAAAACCCATGAATGGAATATGCAATTTTTTGTTCATTTTAGCCTTCATGAATGATGATGCATGTTCATTTTAACCTTTATGCATGTAATGCAAGTTTGTAGTTGTTTGCAAAATAAAATGAGATATAAATGATAAAAAAAAACTAAGTAAATCAAATGATAGGTAAAAAAATGATTATGTTTCAAAAGAAAAAAAATTTAGAACTCCCTCCAAGCTATGCCACATGCTGAAAACAAGAGATTAGTAACCAAAAGAAAACACTTTAATGATAACAACAAATTAAAACATTAATAACTTTCTCAAAACTTAACAAAATTTTAAATTGTCAAAATCTATGGAAAGATGAAACTCAAATCTTCAAAACTCGGAAAGTATTTTTCCAAGATTTTGCATGAAAAAATTGTTATAGGCAAAAGAAAACACAGGTTTTAACAACTAAATTTAAAAATCAGTGAATACTAAAATAGCCATAACTTTCTCAAATCTTAACAAAATTTAAAACTATTTGAAGTTTCAGAAAGATAAGAACGATACCTACAAAACTCAGGTAATAATTTTTAAATATTTTATGCTCCCATTTTTCTATGCTCAAAGAAGATGACAGGTTTTTGTGTGAATTTTTGGTTGTAACCTGTAAATAGTAAAAGAAAACAAGGAAAGAAACAAACTTTTCTATAAAATAGTAAGATTCATGTCAGGTTCACCAATGTAAGATGAGGGAAAACTAGGTTAGAAAAGACTAAGTGACAACCACAACACTAATCTAAGCTAAAACCTGAATCCAAACAAGACAAAACAATCATATGGAGAAAGAAAAATGAAAATAAGGAAATAGAACACTCCCCATTGAAATTGAATCACTTCTCTTATCTCTCCTTCTTCTTATTTTACAAATATGCCCTCTTATTTGTAGTCTAACTTGTGAAAATACCTAAAAATTGTAAGCAAGAATGTTGGAGACAATGGTTGTTAATGAAAAAAAGGAGGAGAAAGGATTCTTTTATAGACAATCATTTGAACAAATGAATGAGATCGATCTTCTAGAAAGATTCCAAGATCAATGGTGGAGGATTAATGCACCAAAAATAAATGGGATAGGGATGGATATGATGCCGATGGCTATGACACCGACCGCTATGATGAAGATGACTAAGATTAATGAGAAAGTGGAGGGATAAAGGGTGAATTAAAAATTGGAAATCATTAATTCATGAGAAAGGAATATTTGACCAAGTGGAGGATAAATAATTTATTGAAATTATTTATTTGGGAAAAGAGGAAATTGGGATTTAATTAAAACAATTTGCATAATTATTTTAATTAAATGAGAGGAAATATGAAAAGATGGGATTAAATAATTAAATTGAGTTAATTATTTAATATAAGAGACAAATGGAAGATGATTAAATAGTTTTGACAATTATTGAACAATGAAAGAATTAAAAGAGGAGGTGAATAGTTAAATAAATAAATAATTATTATTTAACCATAGATGAAAGATGAAAAACAAATAATTAAATAAATAGCAATTTATTTAATTATTGAAGAAAGGGGGGATATTAGCAGCGTAATTAATTTATTTAATTGATCAGGATAGAATAAATTTTAAGAAATGATTTAATTAGATAATTAAAAATTATTTAATTAATAGAGAAATGTGGTCAAGAATAATTAAATAATTAAAATTATTTAATTATGCAGAGACGAAGACCAAGAAAAATGACACTTGTAGAATTAGGACATTTTTCAATGTCTACACTATGTAAAAGTTTGAATACTTCCTTTAAGCTTTAGGTTTATTGTTTCTATTTGACCTTAATTTGTGCTTCTTGTGGGGAGATCTGAATGAGTACTTTGTGCTTCTTTAGGCCTTAGATGCTCATTCTCTTCCCAACAATGAAGGGTCTATAACATTTTGTTTCTTTTTGATCAGAAATAAAAAGTTGTAAGCTTTATAATGTTTTAAAACTTTGGACGCATCGCCACCCTTTCTATTTTTTGCATTTCTCCTCCGTTTTTCTCACAACACATAGAGAAGAGTTGGATTCTATAAAAAACATGGATGTTATTTAGTGAGGCACAACCAAGTCCCCCACTCACTGAATTCCCCATAAGGTTGTTCGAGGAGGCACAAGTTTTATGATCAACAAAGAACATGGGTGTGATCTTGAAATGGAAGGTAATGATGATGCATTAATACCAAGAAGAAGATGAATTAGAAGATGGAAGAGGATGAAGGAGATAAAAAGGAAGGGGAATTTGATGATAATAGATAGTTTACGCTAGAATATGTTGAGAAATATTAATATTTGATATAGCAAAGGCAAGTATGCACTAGAATATGAGAAACTATGGTGAAAAGGTAAAATTTTCATGGACTTGACACTGAAGCAATGGAAAGCATGTGAAATAAGATGATTCCCCATTATACACCAATTTTTATAGAAAAATATATAGATAGATCAAGGTATCCATAAGGAGATGTAGTCATGTATTAAATTGTTGAATGCACAAGATAAATAATATGGGGGTGAATAAGTTGTATATTAAAACATAAAAACCCTCATTAAAATTAAGATCATTAGTCATTAAACCCAAGTAAGAACCATCGAATCCTTATCATGCATTAGTAGAATGTAAACATGAGAAAAATAAATGCAAACACATCTACACATGAGAACACCTGATTTATATGGAAAACCCAAGAAGGGAAAAACATGGTGAGGATTAGATCACAATATAAATTAACTACAATACCAAATACAATAGGCTCACTATTAGAGGGCTCATTTTTAGCATATCATTTTCATTGATGTCAAAAGGGGATCAGTTGCAAGACAAAACTCATCTTCTATGAAGGTTGTGTTGGTGTTGATGTCAAAATGTTGTAATTAATCACTAAGGAAAGATAATGTACATTGAGGATCTAGTTCTAGAAGTGTGTGGATTGGTTGTTTATGCAGAAGAGAAAATTGATCAAAGTGTTGCAAAATTTCCTTAGAATGTTGCATTGTTGTCATGCAATTTTGTCATGATATTGCAAATATTTCCTTTGATGTTCACAAGTAAAATCAAAGTCTAGATTCGATGTGGGTTTTCTGAGAGCATATCATAAATTTTATTTGTATGTCCATGGGTTGAAGGATAAGCTCAAAAAATAATTGTTTGTTCCCTCAGAAAAAATTAGGATTTATCAGTTAAACCCTAGGTGTTTGCAGTCATAGTGCCTTAACAACCTTTCTATTTTTTCATTGACTACTTGTTGAATTTTTCAAGTTACATAAGTCATAAACTTATGATTTTAAGCTCATTTGATGACCGGCCCCTTCACCTAGTCATTTGATTGATATCACAATGTATTCTTTGAATAGATCAGATGGTGTGCGCTAATTTGTTCCACATCTGATGGCTATCGTTGAAGATCAATACATCATGAAAATATCTTAGAAGTTGGCCTAATGATCAATGATGTGTGATGGAAGTGAATCAATGGTTGTGATCATGTTGATCCAATGGTGCCCGCTAGCCTATTGTGTTTGTTGTGGGTCTCGGTTAAGCCTTGTGGGGAAGCGGGAAATGGTCATGATCAAACTCGCTTTGATTGGATGGTGCACGATGATGGATGATAGAGCCTTGGTGGGTCCAGCTACATGTGGCATCATATTTCTTAACTGCTTCACATTGCTATTGTGAAGTGAAGCATTAGGAGATTTGAGTGATGGGCGATGTTAGTGGAAAGCGATGTCAACATGTATAGGTGTCAAAATGTTAGTGCATTGCTAGGTGTTAGTGCATCATGCTTACACATACTTGAAACATGAATCATTCAACAATGAGCAATGTGTGCAATGTGATAGTCGTGAATGATATTAATTGTAGGACACATGGTATTAGCCTACTAGCCTGTGGAGATCTTGTGGGCCCATTTTGAGTGCTAGTGGGATAGTAGGGGATGGTGTTGATTGAATGACAATTGATCCAATGTTGATCAATGTGTCTTGGTACATCATGGAAATGAATGATGGTTCTCAAAGAAAATCAGTGATATGTGATGGATTTGGTTCCTAAGGGAAAGAAGTCTACAATGTAGGATTGAAAGGTGTGAGATCATAAGGTGGTCGTTGAACTTATTCACATCATGGAAATGTCACATGAATTCATATGAACTATGATGATGCCCAATGAAAGAGATCAGCAATGGATATATAAAGACCATTTATCTAAAGGTCATGATTTAAATATGTGACGATGAATGAAGGATGTAGGATCATGGTATGAAGGTTTTTGATTAATGGCTCAAATTTGAACAAGAAGATCACAAATGGTCAAGTCCATTTAAACAAGGTTTTTCCTAAGAACTGACATGGAGGTGAGAATTGAATGATCTACCTGCATCAACAATAGATGTAATAATTTATTTTATGCATATAGAAATGACACATATGGCTATAGAGGTAATGATCGAGATCAAATTGAATGAGTAGAAGGATACATTAAATGCATATATGATCTTGGGGTTTGATAGAGAGAGAATGAAGGAAATTCTCTGCACTAGAATTAATTTTTTTCTACCTCGATATAGGAGCATGAGAGTGGATATCCTAAAATCCTAACAAAGGATCAGATCATGTTGGAGAATCTTGAGGCAATCATCATTGGTCAGTAACTACACAAAACATAGGATGCTATTATTATCAAAAAAAGAGTGTAGTAGCCGTGTCAAGATTAGAAGTGTACAGTGTAGAAGGTATTTTTTGTGCTCTTCAGGCAGACAAAGAATGCACTAAAATAAAAGGAGAGTGTTGTAGCAGGTGTATGTGTGTGCATTGAGGTGGACTGAGAATACACTAAAAGAAAAGGAGAGAGTTGTAGTATGTGTATGTGTGTACATTGAGGCGAATCAAGAATGCACCAAATAAGAAGTACAAGAACAAGATTGATCTATTGGGGTGTAGATTAGAGAAGTGAGTTTTTGAGAGTGAAAAAGTTACTTGAGTAGTTGCAAGGTAAGTTTTTACATAGAACTATGTTCTTAGCAAATAAATTGCAATAACTAATTGAGTTGTAAATCTAATAGTTTTGTGCCATTAGATAACTGAGTAAGTGCTCCATTTATGGGATTGGTATCTCCTTAAGTTTGATTCCCTTAAAATTTGTAACAAAAGGTTTCCTTGTGAGGTTGGATTAGGACAGTAGATCCTAGCAACGTTTTCTCACTATGGTTTTTCCCATCTTGGGTTTTCCACATATATCTATTGTTATGTTTTGATCTTTTATGTGCATGTTTTTGTCATATATTTTCATTCTTTAATCTACACATCTCGATTTAAGAATTGTGTCTACACTTAGGTTAAGAAGGTTAAGATTCTAGTATGTACTGATTCACCCCCCTCTCAGTAGATTATTGTGTTCCAACAATTGGTATCAAAGCCCTAGGTTCTCTAGGAGAAGCTTAATCAGCTCAGGTAGGTCTTTGGATTTGTGAACACAATGGAAAGTCAGTAAAGTTCCACCTAGATTCGATGGAAAATATTATGCCTATTGGAGCTCATTAATGAAAGGATATCTGGGATCCTTAGGTTTTGGTGTATGGATGCTAGCAGTGACTGGGTAATCACCACTGACCACACCTCCTACTGATGCTTAAGCTAAAAAGGATTTCGAGACCAATGAAAAAAAATGGTTTGCTATTATAAATTTTTTGTCTAGATCTATGCACAACAAAGTTATATTTAGTAAGAATGCACAAGATTTCTTGGATACATTGAAAAATATCTATGAAGGAGATGAAAAGGTAAATTTTGCAAAACTTCAAATACTGAAGCATCAAATAGTGAAATCTAGATTTGAAGGCCTAAGAATGATAGAGGAAGAGAAGATTCTATATTATCTTCTAAGAGTTAATGATATAGTGAACTCTATCAAAGGATATGGAGAAGAGTTGAAAGAAGATGTACTAAAAGTTCCTAGATCAATGACATACAAGTATGATTCTAAGATCTCATCTATTAAGGAAGGAAGAGAAATAGACAATTACTTTAAATGAGCTACATGGTATATTCATTGCATATGAGATGAGGATGAGAGATGAAGAACCATCTAGGAAATAATTTGCCTTCAAGATTGCTAACAAGGAGTCAGATGTATCTCCCAAGAAAGATAAGGAAGAAATGATCCCATCTGACAATGATGAGACTGATGAAGAAGAGAAAAACTTCATTAGGAGACTAAAAAGAGGATCCAAAAAATACAAAGGTAAGTTGCCCTTTCAATGCTTTAAATGTGATAAAGTGGGTCATTTTCCTACTAAATGTCCCTAGAATAAGAAAGAAAACTCTAAAAAAGAGGTAGATGATAAAATGAAGAAAACTTACTACCCTAAGAGAAGAAATTTTCAAAATAAAAATAAAATCCTATACATCCAAGAAGATATTGATATATTAGATGGTTGTAATAGCTCAGACGATGAAAAACATTGTGCTTTTGTTCTAAGATAAAATGAATTTATCTTCATGAAAAAAGAGTATGAGGAAAACAAAAATGGAAAGGTAGAGGGTCTTCATGAAGAAGGTGAAGAAGGAGTGGTTGACCTAGAAGAAGAACTCATATATTCTCCAGATGAGATTGACGATCTCATAGATGAGATTGAGAAGTTGAAAAGGGAGAACAAGTAGAAGAATAAACTTGCATAAAAGAAGTCTAATAAACTAAGCAAGGACCTAGAAGAATCTACCCAAAATGTGGTAGATTTGAAGTTTCAATTGGAGGAGGCTAAGAGAGTAGAAGAGGTGATTACGTCCAAGCTAAGATATGAAGCTAACAAGTGTATGAAACTAGAGGCTGAAATTGTTCCCCTAAGAAAGGATTTGGAAAAGTAAAAGGTGGTTCTGAAATTCTTGATGAATTGTTGAGTACACAAAAGCCAGCTAACAAAGAAAAATCAGGCTTGGGGTCGAAAAAAGGATAGAGTTCCTTTTTTGATACTTCTACAAAATTATATGAAAGATATAGGGCAGAAGAAAATTCTAAATTTTCCAATAAAAGTGATTGTAATAAGAAATCTACAGAAGTAGAAAAAACCAAATAAGAAAATAAGTTTGTTGTAGACAAGAAGGATAACCAATTAGATCCTGATCATCAAAAGAAAAACAAAATTTAGGAGTGATGTTGATCAATTCACTAGGATGAGAGATACCATAAGGTAGATGCACAAAATACCCCCTCATCTGACACAAAATTCTATGACTAGGTATTCTTCATATTTCTATGGATATTGCTACACATGTAATTAGTTTAGTTATAGGGCTAGAGAATGTAGGGTCATTCGAAAAAGGAGTGCAAACTTTGAAAGAAAAAAATTGTTTACTCCTTTACTTGATATGAATGTAGTTTGTTATATTTGTAATAACTTTGGTCATATAGCTAAAAAATGTAGAGAAAAGTTTACAAGACCAAATGTTAAGAATGAGAAAAAGAAAGTCCTACCTCCTAAGTCAAATAAAGAATCTGAAAATTTGGAGGAGAAGGTAGAAAAGATAGAAAAGAAAACTAAGATGGTGTGGAAAGAAAAGGGAGAAAGCTCCAAAGAATCAATGATTGCACAAACAAACCTGCATGCCAAAAAGAAAAATCTATGGGTAATAGATAGTGGTTTCTCTAAGAACATGATTGGAGACAAAAGTATATTCATCAAACACAAGAAATGTAATGGAGGATCAGTGAGTTTGGGTGATAAAATTATATTCAAGATATGTGGTAAAGGCATCTTAAGCCTAGATGGTAAAAATTGTAATACTCCTCTGTTTTGCTTCTTGTTCGATTTGCTTTATGCGATGTTTGGTTGCAGTTACTTTGATATTGGATGCATTTTGTTATGATGTTTTGATCACTACTATTGAGTGACAACTATTATTGTGTGATGTGTTGACCTAATTAGTGTTTCTCATGTTGTAATGGATTAATGATGTTGTAAATTTAACATAAGATGTTATTAAGAGATTATTGGATTATGATGGAAGTGTCAGTTTCAATGAGTGTATTGGTGAAGAAGACAGGTTCATATCACTCGCTTGCGAGTGCCCTGCGAATCCGTGATTTCTCCTTCACTGTGTGTATTATATGCTAGATATATTGTATGATGTTGTTTACTTGGTTTCAGGATTGCAGGTACATGACATCGACTCCACCTGGTTTCATAGGTTTGAGTGTGTTGATCCAACGGTTAAGTTGAACGGGAGATAGTAGCTAGGTAATATGTGTCAAGTTTACACCCTAGCCTTAGTGTGTCATCAGTCGTGTGTGTCGAGTCATTGTCTGTCTTACTTTAATGTTATTTAATCCTGAAGAATTCTTGATTTGGAAATAGATATTTAGAATAATTGAATTTGAATGATGTTGATGGTTATTTAATTTAAATAATGCAATGTGGATAAAAGTATATATTTAAATTAATTAATTATATTTAATTTATTTAATTAATTAAATTTAATCCAAGGGGGTTGAATTTAATTATTAAATAATTAAATTAATTAATTAAACGTGATGCAGGAAAATGAAAGGGAATAAAAGAATTAAAATTAATTTTGGAATTTAATTTCAACGCGTGGGAATTAAATTAGAAATTATAATTAAATGTTTACTTGGGAAATGAGTTTCAACTTTGAAAATTAATTTATTATTTCAAATTGCATTTTAAATTGAAAGTGGGTTTTTGAAAATTGGAAATGAAATTAATATCTAATTTGCAAGCAATGTGAATTAGGGTTGTAAAAATTGAAATTGAAATTGAAATTAATATCTAATTTGCATGTAATGTGAATTAGGGTTATATTAGGTATTTTTTGATTTATAAAGAATACATGTTTTAATTTTAGGGCAGAAAAGTTTTTAGAAAAATTCATTTTTACAGCAGAAGAGAAATTTTGGAAAAATTTGCACAAAGGAAGAGTTTGAAAAAAGTTTGATTGGAGGAAAGATTGTTTGCATTTGTTGCGTTTTGGATTGGATTCATTGGATGATTGAAGAAAATTCAGGAAATCTTTGGAGGAGGCTTGTAGCAGAAATTCATCTCTTCCTATAGCTTCTTGAACCAGGTTTTCTTCTGTGTTTTTATTGTTCTTGATTGTTTTTAAAATAGTAGTGATTAAAAATTTGTTTGTTAAATCTATTTTAGAAAATAAATTTGTTATTAGAAGAAAAGAATCAAATAAATTTGCAGCTTTTGTTTTGTGAAAATTCTTGAGTGAAAATTGTGAAAACCTCAGTTGAATTTAATTTGTTTGAGGAAATCAATTATTTTGTTTTTGGATTCAAACATAGTGATTGAGCAATGTTTTTAGAAAATGAAACCCTCTGTTTATTATTAAAAAATCGGATTTTAAAATCCGCAGGGTAGTTATATTTTTCATGGTAAAATTGTCTGGTTGCATCGCATATAACTCCACTTACACAAATTGGGTTGTCAGGAAATTTAAAGGGTTTTTGCATCTTGAAATTTTCTTACCCCTATAAAAAAATCACAAATACCTAGATCGTAGTTTTTGAGTTATGCTTGAAATACGAGACTACTGTTAAGTTATTTTCCCATGGCTACTCTGATAATAAAATAATAATAAATTGATATTTATAAATATTAATATTTTATGTATTGTTATTATAATATTAAAATATTATTTAATAATATTTTATTATTATAATTTATAATATTAAAGTATTATATTTATTTATATTATTTTAAATAAAATTTGTATATTATATTAGTGGAAATAAAATTATAAACGTATGGGGAAATTATTGTTTATTCTAAAATGGCATGTTAAAGTTTAATTGAAAGAGTTAAATATCTGATTTAAAGAATGCATAATTTAAGATTTAATTGTGAAATTTAAATTTAGGTGTAAAAGGTCCAATTATTAATTTGATTTAATTGGAAAAATATATATATGATATTGGGTTATAGTCCAAATATTGATCTTATTTTAATACAATAAGTTATGGAAGAGACCAAATGTTAATTTGATTAATTTTATAATGATTTAATTTGCAAGGGCAATTGGTTATTTATTTTAAAGCAAAATGTTTTGAGTTATAGTGGAAAATACTTATTTTGTTAAGAGCAATTAGAGAATTAAATATTAGTGTAATTTCTCTCCTATCTGAAAAGATGAATTCTTAATTCAGTTTTATCGTTATAATGAATTACGTAATGAATTGTAGAAATTAGAAGAGTTAGTTGTGTATCTGAAAGAAATATTTTTATTGGAACTGATTAGTATGCATAATTCAGTTTAATAGAAAAAAGTTATTGTATATTAAATAATTAAATCATTTGAGTTAGTTGTAAAACGAAAAGAATCCAGTTAATAAAGAACTGATGTTAGTTTTAGAAGTAAACATTGAAATTGATTTAAATTGGTTAAATTAGTATTTCTTGTATTTGTAGATTGAAGACACTTGTTTAACTATTTCAATTATTTTGAAAGAGAAATAGTTTTATATTATTGTGAATGGAGATTTTAAAGATAAAGAAAGAGATATTTTATAAATTTCATGTTTAGATAGAAAATTGATTGAATTATAGGAGTTAGCTAGAAAACGAAAGAAATCCAATTAGATGTGTATTTGTGTTGGTTTTGATTGCATGGTCAAATTGTTAAGAAAAAAAGATATTTAAACATATTGAAGAATTGTAGAAGTATTTATATTTGAATGTTTGTTTAATTAATGAGATTTAATTGGAAACAATATGAATGCATGGTTAAATAGAAAAGCCAAGAGTTATTTTTATACATTGATAAAATGACATGTTTTAAATAGAGAATTGAAAAGATATAAATAAAATATAGTAATGGCAATAGTTTATGTTGTGTTGGAAGTAAATCCAGGAAATGAATATATTTGAAAAGACAAATATTTATTATGTTTTATTTATTTTCATAGAGCAATTTAATCGTTGTGATTGGAATATTAAATGATATATATAATTAAATTCATTAATATATATATTTGGTGTCTATATAATATGGAGCATATATAAATACGTTAAGTGTAAATTCATTATCGTTTTCCTTTAAATAAGGTGCCTGCAATATATTTTTGAATAGAGATTTAAAAATGGTTTGATTAGTGTATATGGGAAAATGGATAGAGAAACAATATTTTATGATATTAAAGCGATTGAATGTTTTAAATAGAAAATTGAATGAGATGTAAGATTTGGTTAGGAAATGGAAAGAGTTTACTTGCATGGATTTGTGTCGATTTAAAGGTAAATTAAGGAGTTGTTTATATTCATGAGGCAAATGACTATTTTAATTTATTATATTTCAAGTAGACCAATTAATTTATTGTGGATGAAATATGAAGGAGATATGGATTTAGCATATCCAAAAATAGTAATGCTCTTGTGATTGCCTTAAATGTTCTAGTTCTTTGTATTTCGTAAGGGGATGTAAGTTCAAATTGTTTAAGATTTCTTATAATGGAAATAGAAATATGGGTATATGATTATTTGAGTTAACCCTGTAAGTGTGTCTTTGACCTTGTTAGTGTTACCTATTGAATGAATATGGATTTAGGAAATCCAAATATTAGATTTGATTTATGACTTGAATGCTTTTGTTGCTATGAAGTCAAGTTGCATTGTGGGTTTTGGGATCTAGTGTTAGTCCTAAATTATAAGTCTTCTAGAAGAACTTAGAGGATAAGGGTTGTTGAATCTTTATGCCATCCAGTTGTTTTCCCTTGGGTAGTGTATGGCGTCCTTTCATTTTTACCCGATTTTTATGAACGGGGATGTTTTGTACCTCCTATGAAAGGAGTGGACTATGTGTTGTTGCCTCCAAAATATTTGGAGTGAGTTCTTATATTTGTTTCCTCCTTGAGATGGAGTGGTTATGATTCTTAGGTTGTATTCTCTTGAGATTCCCTTGGTGATTGGTATTTGTATACGTGTATGGTTCTCTGAACATACTTGGTTTATTTTATGTCTGAAAGCAATGTCAGTGTTGTACCTGAGATGTACTTATTTAGTTAATTTGTTTGGTTATGTTAGTATGAGTCTGCCTTTGGTTAGTGATTGTAGATCTTTGTTCATGTTATGTGGTTACTATCTCCTAGCATGGGGGGTGGGCCTTCGGGTACCACATGGTTGGGTGGAACATGCTCCAAAACCATTGGGTCCCCCTTGATCTTCAGTTCATGGAGGCGAGACATCCAGATGGATAGCTTGCGGTTCTATTGTATTTTCTTGCATTGTAATATTTCTATTTGTATAAGTTATTTTATCCCTCTTATGTTTATGAGGTGAGATTATGTAATTGTTATACTTTTGTACTATTGTCTCATTCTGGGAATGAGGGATGTAACTATTGGATTAAGTTAATGTTTATGAGATTGTATCTTGGATGTTCATCTTATTATGTTATGTGGTATTCTTATGATGTATGATGTTTATTTCATAAAGTTTATAATGCTATGGTTATATGTAATATGTATGTGTGGATTTAAGTAATCCTAACCTTGTAGCCTTAGAGGTTGTTATTAATTAGTAAGTGAATGTGTATGTTATTACACTTTATTAAAAAAAAATTGGTTCACTTAACTCATAATTACAACTTCCTTTAGGGTTACTTGGCAGGGCATTACAAAAACCCCACTAAAGATGTTTTGTGTGTTGAAGCATTGAAGCACAATTTTTGAAGTGTAAGCCAAATGTGTCACAATAATCTTTACATCTTTGTTGAAGTAAAAGTTTAAAGTTGTTTGATAGGACAAGCTAATAAGAGTTGGTTATGGCATAGAAGATTAGGCCATATTAAATTTGATAATTTGGTGAAAGTAAGTTCAAGAGGTCTGGTTAGACACATGTCTAAAGTAACTAACCTTATAAATTTGATATGCAACGAATTATAGCAGGGAAAGCAAACAAAGGCTAGTTTTCCAACTAAGGAGTATTCAACCACTAATCCTTTACAACTAGTCCATATTGATTTGTGTGGATCCACAAGAACAAGGATATTGAAAGGATAAAGGCACTTTATGTTGCTAGTTGATGACTACACGAGAATGACATGGGTGACATTCCTGAGAGACAAGTCACAATCATTTGAGAGATTTAAAATACTTAGAAAGATGGTTGAAAATGAGATAGGTAGAAGGATCAAATTCTTAAGGTCAAATAGAGGAGGAGAATTCACATCATGTAAATTTGTGGAATATTGTGAGGAACATGGAATCAAGAGATAGTACATAGCACCAAGAACTCCATAGTAGAATGAATTTGTGGTAAGAAAGAATAGAGTGGTGCAAGATATGGCCAAAAAAATGTTAAAAGAGGCTAGATTAACTGATATGTTTTGGAGAGAAGCAGTACATACTGCAGTATACATTTTGAATAGAGTTCAAATCATAGTACATAGTGATAGTACCCCATATGAGTTGTAGTATGGCAGACCTGCATCAGTGAAGTACTTCAAAGTGTTTGGCAGTAAATGTTACATCAAAAGAGAAGATGAAAATTTAGGAAAGTTTGAGTGAAGAAGTGATCAAAGAATATTTTTAGGATATTCCACCCAAATCAAAGCATCTAAATGCTATAAGAAAAGACTAGACAAGATTTTGAAAAGCATCAATTTCAAGATTGATGAAAGTATAAAGCATATCAAACCTAATCAAAATAACTTTGAAAGATGATTCAAATTATGAAGAAAATGTGGCAAATGATGAAGAATAATTTGAGGAAGTAGATGTTGACAAATCCCCTACAAAGTATGTTCAAAAGATCATCCAATAGAATAGATAATTGGTGATAAAAATTAAGGAGTTAAAACCAAGACGAGATTTGTAAAGAGAAAAGAACAAGTAAATTTTTCTCTCCTGTCTCAAATTGAACCAATTTTTTTACTGAAGCCAACAAGGATGAGAGGTAGATAGATTCCATGGAAGAGGAGCTAAATCAAATTAAAAATAATAAAGCATGGGAGTTGGTTCCTAGACCCCCAAGAAAAAATGTGATTGGTACCATGTGGGTGTTTAGAAACAAAATAAATGAGGATAAATATGTTGTGAGGAATAAGGAAAGATTAGCGTGCAAGGGGTATGAACAAGTTGAAGGGATTGATTTTGAGGAAGCATTTACACCTGTGGAAAGATTAGAATTAATCAAAAAAATTCTTGCATTTTTAATGTATAAGGGATTCAAGGTGTATCAGATGGATTTGAAATCTGCATTCATGAATGGAAACCTAGAAGAGGAAGTTTACATAGAATGAATTGAAGGTTTTCAGCTATCAGAAGATGATTATTATGTGTGCAAATTAAGGAAAGCTTTGTATGGTCTTAATAAAGAACCTAGAGCGTGGTATTAAAGATTAGACCAGTACCTACAACAACAAGGATTCAAAAAGGGATGTGCTAATAGTAATTTCTATTTGAAATCTAAAGGTGAGCATATAAATATTATTGTGGTATATGTGGATGACATCATTTTTGGAGGTAGCAATGAAAAATTGTACAAAATATTTGCTATGCATATGCAAGATGAATTTGAGATGTCAATGTTAGAGGAGCTATCATTTTTCCTTGGTTTACAAATTGTACAAACTGATAATGGTATATTTATATCTTAAACGAAGTTTGCTAAGGAAATGCCTAGAAAATTTAGAATGGAGGATAGTAGACCAATCCATAACCCCATGGTAACTAGCTACAAGTTGAGTAAATTAGATGAATCACCAAAGGCAAATCAGATAGTATATAGTTCAATGATTGGAAGCTTGTTGTATTTAATTACATTAAGGCTAGATATTATGCAAGCAACATGTTTGGTTGCAAGATTTTAGTTTGCACCAAGAGAGTCTCATTTCAATCTAGTAAAAATAATTTTTAGATATATCAAAAGCACTGTTGATTATGCACTATGGTATTCCAAGAAGTTGATTGGGCAAGAAGTGTAGATAATAGGAAAACCACCAGTGATGGAGCATTATTTTTGGGAAACAAGTTAGTTTCAAAGATGAGAAAAAAGTAGGAATCTGTTACTCTTTCCACTGTAGAAGCAGAATATGTAGTAGTAGCAACATGTTGTACTCAAGTCCTTTGGATGAAGCAAAAAATTAAGAAAATCAAGGTATAATACAAAAATCATATCTCGATTCTTTGTGATAATTCAAGTGCCATAAATCTATCAAAGAATCTTGTGATGCAGTCTAGAACATAGCACATATCCATGTAAAATATCACTTCATTAGAGAGAATGTTGTAGACAAGGAGGTCAACATGGAGTATCTTCCCACTAACGAATATGTAGCTGACATTTTCACCAAGCCTCTTCCCAAGGACCAATTTGAAAATATTAGGCAGAAGTTGGGATTCATTGATCCCATATCATATCACTAGACATTAATGATAGGGAATGAGTCTAGGGGGAGTTTCATTTATATTTCATTCATCCCTAGAAATGGAAACGATAGATCATTTCAAGTAGCAATGATTTTAAAAAATTCTAACCACTTGATGGTTGCATAATCACAAATTCCTACTTTCTCTTTGAGTTGCTTATCAAAGGGGGAGTATAGTGTCAGGGGGAGTTTTCACCTTTCCATTGATGTCAAAGGGGGAGAAATATGTTCAACTGATCAAAATAGGAGCATGGTGAGCAAGATAGAGATAGTGAGCATGGGGATAAATGCGAGCTCATGCTCAAAAGAGGAGCAAGGTGAGTGGATTGCTTAAAAAATTCAATTGGTACAAAGCTCTAATGTTACATATTTTAATTGGTATCAGACAATTTAAGTTAATTGTTATGAGAATTTTTGTTTTTCCATCAATTAAAAAGGGGGATATTGTTAGCATATTGTTGTCATTGATGTCAAAAGGGAGGGTGATCCCACAATAGTGGTTTACAATTTTTTGCCAAACTGGACACTAAAATTATTATTTTTAACTAAATCTTCACATTCAAGCACCTAAAGCGGCTAAACCATGAGGAATTTGAAGATGATGCAAACTAGAGTCTCATCAAATTTTGTCTCTAGATTCTAAAAATATTTTTTTCTATTTTTTTGGAATAAGATTGCACTTATTTTTCCATCTCCCACGAAAACTAGTTTTCAGAAAGCAACATTTTTAAAAAGTGACGCTCACCGTATACAACATAACTTTTTTTTTATGAAGGATAAAATTCTATTTTTTTCGAATTTAGATTTGTAACTACGATATCTAGCACTTTAATTTGTTCTCATAGTTGTTTATTGAATATTTTTTCCTTAATAGAGTTTCGAAGTCAAACTAATTGCAATTCAGACATAGGCGAACTGTATACAACATAATTTTTTTTGTATGGATCGAAATTCAATTTTATTTTTTTTATGGATCAAGGAAATCAATACCCAGAACAAAAATATTTAAAAAAAAATTATTTTGATAATTTTCTATTTTTTCACATGTGCAAAACAAAGAGCTTGATTTTCGGTGAAAAACCTATGTTTAATAAAACTAAAAAAACACATACATAATAAAACCAAAACATATTAAAATTATATTTGTGGGATAGCTCATTTCAAGGAATACCATAATCATTTTAAATAAATTATAAATGAATTCATTTGATCCCCCAAAAGATAAATCAAAAGTGATTTTTTATTAGCATTTTGATAGGTGTAAAGGAGACTCATTTATAGGTATGGTTTAAAACTAGTGAGGTTCTATCCAAGGGGGTTTTATCTAAGGTGGTTTGATCAAACCCTCTTCAATTAGAATCCTTAAAATGGAAATTTTAAGGGCTTTTAAATCATTATATTTTCTAAAAATATGTGATTTAAAAAAAATTAGTTCCTCTCAAAAATTGTAAACCAGCTTTGTGGGATCACCCAAGGATCAGGTTTGAGACTAAACTGATCCTATATGAAGGGTGTGTTGGCATTGACATCAAAATTTTGTCATTAATGACTAAGGAAAGATATGGTATGCTTAGGATTTGGTTTTGCAAGTGTGTGGATTGGTTGTTTGCGTAGAAGAGAAAATTGATCAAAGTGTTGTAAAAGTTGCTCAAAATATTGCATTGTTGTCATGCAATATTGTTATGATATTTCAAAGAATTCTTCCAGTGTTCACAAGTAAAATCAAAGTCTAGATTCGATGTGGGTTTTCTGAGAGCATCTCAAAAATGTGCTTTGCAAGTCCATGGGTTGAAGGATGAGCTTCAAAAAGAATTATTTGTGCCCTTGGACAAAATTAGGGTTTATCAGTAAACCCTAGGTGTTTGCAGTCATGGCACCTTAAGAAATTTTTCTATATTTTCATTGATTTCTTGATGAAGGTTGCAGGTCACTGAAGTCAAAAAACTTATGCTTTTAAGGTCATTCGGTGACTAGACCTTTCACCTAGTCATCTAGTTGATATTATAGTGTATTCTTTGAATAGATCGGATGATGCACACTATGTTTTTCGACATCTGATGACTATCATTGAAGATCAATACATTGTGAAAAGCTCTTAGAATTTGGCTTGATGATCAGTGAGGTGTGATGGAGGTCAATCAATGAGTGTGATCATTTTGATCCAATATCACCCACCAACTTGTGTTTGTTGTGGCTCCTAGTTAAGCCTTGCAAGGAAGTGGGGAATGGTCACGATCAAACTGGCTTTGATCAAATGATGCACGATGATGGATGACAACGCCTTGGTGGTTCTAGCTACACATGGTGTCATATCGCCCCACTACTTCACATAGCTATTGTGAAGTGAAGTGTTTGGAGATTTGAGTGATGGGTGATGTTAGTGGAAAGTGATGTCAGCATGTATAGGTGTTAGTGTAAAGAGTGGAACTCTTTAAAACAACATCAAAAAATACTATAAATAAAATCAATTATATTCAAAATATAGTTGTCATCTCATTGATTTAGACATCATAGAAACTAGTCGATTACAATCAATGACATAAAGTCGATAAGATAATTTCATATTCGATTCCAGTTTAAATACATACATGTGTCATATTACACAATTTAGAATTCTAAATATAGTAGATGATAATAATATCAGTTACAAATCAAGACTTAGGCATTCAATCACCATAAGCTCTTCAATACATAATAAAGAATACATAAAGCATAAAAGAAGATGCCATCCGTTGATCTTCTATCCATAAGAAAATATTCAACAAAGAAGATGAGAACAAGGATCAGGTGCTTTTTCCGCCCAACCTCAAAGCTTACGCTTCCCCAAAATTCCTTAGTCAATCAAGAAATACCCGACCTTGAACAAATCGCTTAGCAAGAAGTAGTATACGAGCAAGATGGAATCTAGTGCATGCCTAGTATAACTAGTAAGACCACAAGCATTTTAATTTTTTTAAATCATTTAAGAAATAAGAAAGTTCAATACTAGGATATGGTAGAGAGTTCAATAAATCCATCTATTTCAATGGTCGTTTAATTACTTCGCCAATTAAAATGTCATGCACGACAAATAAAGTAGTTTTGGAAAAGAAAAACTACACTCTCTATTTACCCATATTCGGCTCCCATCCCGGAAGGTAAATTTCCCCAAAAAACATAACAAAAAAACATGACATGTGCATTCTTTATCAAGCATGCATGGTTTAAACAGTCAAATACAGTCTTTCAGACAATGAAATACAATTCTTGTTTGAAACGAAAACAGTTTAAAAGTTACTTCTTTTCGATGTTTTTAATCCATAAATGACATTAAATTTAATGTTAAATTGAGTAAATTAAATATTCAAAATAATAATGAAGGTGTAACTCTATTATGCAATTAAATACATATAAAACAGTCACACAAGAGTACACGTTCATTCGTTTGTAGTCATCTATTTAATACTGTTTCAAGTTCGTTCTTGTTGTTTTTAAATAAATCATATTTTAAATTTAAACGCTTTATTTTCTATTTTACATATTTACAGAAAATAATTAAATAATCTTTCAGACAGATTTAAAATAACTCATTTTTATTTTTGTTCGACTATTTTGTTTCAATAGCAAAAATTCAGTGTTTAAAATCCTCTATTTCGAAATAATGTTGAATTTTTGAAGTTGTTCTATCAAATAATTTCAGTTTTAAATCCAATTCCAAATATAGTTTTTTCTGTTTAAGATGTTTTTGAATCTAAATCTAAGATTTTTTTTCTGTTTTGAAATTGTCCCTAAATTTAATCAATTGTATTATTTCATGATTTCAATCGAAGATTTTCTAAAATCTTCTGTTTCTAAGTTCAACACTATTCTGAAAAGAAACAAAAAAATACAGTCTGATTTGTTTGAAAGTTTCAATAAAATTTAAAAGAATAGATTTTGAAAACAAATCTAAAGATCATTTCTCTCTAATTTTATTAAAAAAAGATTCTCTTTTTAAGTTTTAAACTAAATATTTAGAATTTAGAAAAGAACTATAGAATTTTATTGCAATTTTATAAAATTATACTCAAATCCTACCTCTTTGAATTCTAGAAAAGAATTTTGTCTGTGTGCCTTCTCAACTCCTGTCCTCTGTTCTTGAATCCTTCTCCTTAAATTGCTACTCTTATTCTTTTATTTTCCTGTGCCTTTTACCCTGTGTTGGCACCTTCTCTCTTGTTGTTGTTGTGTGTAGATGGAGAGAGTGGGAAAACTTCTTTGTGTCCTTCTTGCACGCCCCTTACAACTTCCTTAATAGGCTACGTAGGGAGTTTAGATCCTCCCCCCTTGCGCAGGCTTCTTATGGCTACCTTCTTTGTTTTCCCATTGCGTGGGGTATGAGGAAGGTAAGAGGTTGTGCGTGCCTTCTTTTCCGCCTCCTTGCCTTCCTTCCCTGACATGTGGGGTGTGGGGGGATGTGGAGACTCTGGCTACACCCTTCCAGTTCATGCGCACCTCCCAAAAATAGGCCGCACTCTCTTCAAAAATCTCCTTGTAGACTCCATCCTTGACTTGTGTAGGGGGTGAGTGGTGATTGATTACCACTGTACAAACAAAATAACTCTCTCTCTCTTCCTACTACATCTAGGTAAGGTGAGATCCAGAAAATAAAAATAGACAATCAAGCATGAATTCCCTTCAATAATACTCTGTCATATATGTTTTTTTCCTCAAGAATACTAAAATGAATTTTTCTGTGTCTTTTTTATTTCGAATTTCCTTCCTTGTATATATCTCCTTCTTCTTTCATGCATTGCTCTAAATAAGGAAAATGAGATCCACAATCTATTCATTGATCTCCAAATCAATTCTCTAATTTCTCAGTTCCAGATTATTGAATGCATCTCCTCTTTTTGAAGATATTTCTTCAACTTGTTAACTAGAGTTCTAAATTTAATTCAAATTTCAAAGTGTACGTAATTGTTTTCTATTTGATTTCAATAACTCCATTTAGCCATTTTTCTTCAATTTCAGAATTTAAATATTTTTCTCTTTTCATAATTTTCAATTTAAAACAATTAAATTTATAAAACGCAACTTTATTCATTTAAAGTTTATTAAATTTTGAAATAAAAGCTAATTCTATTTTAAATTTCGAAATACAAACATATTATTTTCAATCAATAATAAAATATTTAAACAAGCAATCCAATCATTTAATTTAAATCAATTTCATGCAATTTAACCAAATCATCATTTGAATCACATGCATTTTTCACAATTTTGAGAAATTACATTAAAACTAGATTTAAAATTTGCAAACACAAAATCAGAAAATGCATTAAAAATATTATTTAAGTGAGTGTGTGAGATTCCATCAACTCATAAACGTCAATCGGGTAAACAACTCTACCTGATCGTTGCTCTCACCTTTAATCACGTTCACCTGTTCCTGCATTCACTTGCACTCGATTTTACATTGGCAATGACAAACCCTAAAATTAAATATAAATGCATTTCAAATCATAATAATTGCATTTAAATTTCAATTTCATTTTAATTTGAATTCCAATCTAACTTTCATTAAAATAATCATTTAACTTCAATTTAAATAGCGACATAATGATTAATTACTGCATTTAATAAATCAAATGAAATGTATACGTGACAGTTAGTGCACCACACTTACACATCCTTGAAACATGAAACCTTCAACAATGAGCGATGAGTGCAATGCTATATTGGAGAATTATGTAAAAGGCAGGACACATGGAATTAGCCCACTAGCTCACGGAGATCTTGTGGGCCCATTGTTAGTGCTAGCAGGATAGTGGGGAATAGTGTTGATTGAATGATAGTTGATCCAACGATGATCATTATGTCTTGATACATCACAAAAATGAATGATGGTGCTGAAGAAAAATCAGCGATATGTGATGGATTTGGTTCCTAAGGGAAATAAATCTATGGTGCAGGATTGAAAGGTGTGAGATCAGATGGTGATCGTTGAACATATTCACATCATGAAAAATGACACATGAAGTCATCTGAACTATAGGGATGCCTAATGAAAGAGATCAACGATGGAGATTTAAAGACCAATTATCTAGTTGTCATGATTTAAAGATGTGATGATGAATGAATGAGATAGGATCATGGCATGAAGGTTGTTGATTGATAGCTCAGATTTGCACGAGAAGATCACAAACAGTCAAATCCGTGTAAAAAGGGTTTCGTCTGAGAACTGACATGGAGGTGAGAATTAAATTATCTACATACACCAACAATAGATGTAATGAGATTTAATGCACAAAGTGGCAGCACAGATGGCTATAGAGGCAAGGATCAAGATTAGATTGAATGAGAAGGAGGACGAATTAAATGCATATACAATCCCAGGCTTTGATAAAGAGAGAATGAAGGAAATTCTCTACACCAAAATTAAATGTTGTGCAGCTTGATACAAGAGCATGATAGTGGATATCCTAGAACCCTAATAGAGGATCATCCCATGTTGGAGAATCTCAAGGAAATCATCATTTTTCAACAACTACATAATACATTGGATGAGATTATTGTTAAAAAACGGGAGGAGTAACCATATCTAGATTAGAAGTGTACAATGTAGAAGGTATTTTCTAAGCTCTTCAGGCAAACAAAGAATACACTAAAAGAAAAGGAGAGAGCTACAAAAAGTGTATTTCTATACATTGAGGCAAACTAAGAATGCACTAAATAAGAAGAAGAAGAGTAGGGTTGATCCAATGGGGTGCAGAGAAGAGAAGTTAGTTGTTGAGAGAGCAACAAGAACTTGAGCAGTTGCAGGGTAAGCTATAACATAGAACTGCATTCTTAGTGAACCAATTGTAATAATCAATTGAGTTGTAAATTGGATAGGTTGGTTCCATCAAATAATTGATTTGGTGCTTAGTTCAATGGATTGGTGTCCTTATGGTTGATGCCCTTAAAATTTATAAAAGAAGGTTTCCTTGTGAGGCTGGATTAGGACAGTAGATCCTAACAAAAAATTTCTCACTATTGTTTTTCCCATCTTGGGTTTTCCACGTATATTTATTGTTATGTGTTGATCTTTTATGTTCATGTGTTTTTAAGAAGGTTAAAATTATAGTGTCTACCAATTCACCCCCCTATTAGTAGATTATTGTGTTCCAACACTCATTTCCCAAAAGAAAAGAAGGCATCACTACTAGATTAGAAAGAAGAAGATAGAAGATTGTTACAATGAGAAATCCATCTCAAATAAACAAAAAGATCCACCACTACTTCACCGAAACATTCACACACTCTCTCTATAGAATGTAGACACCTTATGTACACTACTTCTAGTAGTCTTAGGAATTAAATCTCATACCGCATTTCACACTTTCACACTTCACATCTCATCAGTTCGGATTAATCACTTCACACACCACATCATCACACATATATATTGTCTTCAACCTTAAAAACAATTCAAAAGGTCATTTATACACCTCAAATATGAAAATTCAAATTAGGTCAACACAAAAACACTCCCATGGTGGAAAGGAATGAAGGAGGACCAAAACACACCTTAACTCAAACCAAAATACACTCATACATGCCACACCACATTTCCAAAAACACTGAAGCATACCCACAATTAGTGTAAACACCTAAGGTCCGTCGAATATGTGTTAACACCATTCAAAAATTAAGTACACACTTCCATTTAACCAAAGATGCCTCGTGGACCACAAAAATAGCTTTAACACAATCTAGAATATTACATCAACAGCCTAAAATCCAAAAACTCCTTCACAATATCATATACTAGAATAACATATTCATTTTGCACAACCAACTAACCTTCCACACACTGCAACACTTGAATTCAACATTGCATAGCACCAAAACAAAAACAACTAAGATTGAAGATAAATATGAGCAATATAAACACACTCTCAAATCTGTAAGACTAGAAACTAAATTATGGAGAAATGTGGAGAAAAACCATTTCTCTCAGACAACACTGCTTTCACAGTTCACACACTAGTGAACACAACTTTCTATACACAATGATCCAAAACCTAAAACTCTATATATAACACCTCTGAACACCTTTGATCAACATATCTAAATCACATAGAAAAATATTCAACCATGAAGAAATGTGAAGAACGACACATAACACCACTCTGTCACATTGAACACTCTTCACCACATTGTTTCCTCTTTTATTCATTTTTCTTAAAAGAACTTGGAAACCAAGCATCACAAACTAAAACTCATTATTTAGAACACTTTTATAACATCTCAACCACACAAAAGGTTGAACATTATCAATCACCAATACATTATCATCAAAGAAACACTTGAGGTTGACATTAGTGATACTACTAATGACAACATAATGCAACCAATCAAATCATATCCATAGACTTCCAACAATATCATCATAGACCTATTGACATCAATGTAGCAACAAAGATCTTTTGACATCAATGAAAAAACAATCTTCCAACATAAATGATAAATGACCAAAAGATAAATCAACAAAATACTCATTGTTTAATGTGACCAATATATCTCTTACTTAATATCAATTTATGATGATGATGATTGTTTCTATTGCAATTAGTCTTGGATAATCACCTAAGAAAGGCTTTGATAAGGATGATTTTCTTGTGATTGGGCTTGAATAATCACTTTATCAAGGATTTGATAAGGATGATAGATTGATTGATCGATAGGTAAAGGATAGGACAATTAATTAGTGTTAAACAACTAGGATTATTAATCAATTTTGATTAAGGATGTATATCTTGATTGAAATATGTGGATTGATTGAATTCCAAGTCCAAGCTACTCAAAAAATTCATGTCTTTAAATTTTATATTTTAGATGGGATGAAAGGATGATGATTTCTTTATTATGTATGGTATTTTATGGATATGATATGGGATAATATGGGATGATGTTTGATTTGTTATAGATGAAGATGAGGGAATCCAAATGCATGATAATTAAAGCCCAAAGACAGAGGAAACTAAGGGTATACAAGATCAATCCTTGACATAATGTTGATTGAAATTCTGCATCTAACACATGACAAAGAATGGGAAAGGGTGGGTGATAGTTGATGGATAATGGATGTTTCTTGATCAAGGATCAAAGATGAACCATGATAGGTTTATTAGGGATAGGTGGATGGATATGGGTGATATTTTATTATGATATTAACATGAATTGTATTATATGGGGTGACATCCTATCAAATGGTGGATGAGAGACTACTGCACATGACACATGTTTCTAGGTTTTCACCATGGTACATATCCAAGGCACCAATGAAGTGGTTTTAACCTCTAGATGAATTTTTTATTGTTTTTTTCTTTTGACTTTTGGATTTTTTTATTTGTTTGTTTTCTATTTTTAGTTTTTTTTCATAAATGAGACTTGATTATGTTGTTATCATGGTCGATGCCATTTAGTATATGGATGAAAATTTTGGGTGAATTGGTATAGATGGTATGGTATGAGTGATGGAGGGTAATTTTTTTTGGTAAGTGAAAGAAGATAAGGACTAATCCATATCGTGTGCACTACGAGGGTCATCATGCTTCACATGAAAGGGAATTTTGGAAACCTTTGGATTAAAGCATGTGAAGGGCTTTCCATCAAAGGCCCATGGAGATACATCACCAAGGGGGATGAAATGGTACGATGAATGTATGTATATGGGTGGATTTCATAGATTGTATGGATTGTATGAAGATGATGGGGATGAAGACTTAGGATCAACAAGCTAATTGTTTTGATATTTTTCTTTGATATATGCTCCCAATTATTTTGGATGAAGGGGCATGATTGGAGGCTAATTTTTATTTCATTATTTTTTAACTTTCCTAATAGATTTTGATTTTGATAAGGACTAAAGGAGTTTTCTTTTTTTTCTCTTTTTTTCTTGATTTTGGATCTCCATGTGAGGAAGTATTTTTTATTGCTAGCCTTGCTCTCTTTGAATGATGCTTGTTGATCCAAGTCTAAGGGATGGATGGAATTTTATGGGTTTAATGTGATGGATTAAATGGTAAGAATATATCAATCATGGAAAAGGTTGGAAATGCACCTGGTGGATTCTTTGTGATTATATTTTTTGGTACTTTTGATGTCAAAGGAAGCTTTCATGTCCTTAACAAGTTTCCAAGAAGGCGTAGCAGAGTAGTCAATAGGAGAAGCATAACCTAACCATTGATGTTTAATATGTAATTATGGTAGTTCATGAGATGGATTGGAAGGCATATGATCTTGCATGCCCTTGATAATATCATGATAAAACATAGGATTATCATGTACATTAAAAGATTGGGATGAGAGAGATGGTGAGGTTGGCTCTATGTAGAAGGCGTGTAGCTTATGTTCACCAATTCCCAGTTCTTTGATCTTAGCCTTTATTTCCAAGGGAGTGTGTTAGGTGGGTAGCAATGAAGGATCAATGAATGAAGATGAATATGGTGATGCAATGTTGGTATGGAAATGTTGTGAAAGGTCATGATTTCTTTGTAAGAGATTGCAATATAAAAATGAATTTTGAATGGAATGCATTGTCACTTTAGTTCTATTATGGGGGTACTTTATGCATTAATGGAATTTGGATGGGATGAATTGCATGACATATATCCATGGGTGGAAAAAATAATTTAATAGGGGATAACAAGGTCTAAGATTTGGAAGGTGGTTTCAACTATTATAGATCCGACCTAGATGGGTAGATTGAGAGAGCCTTTAGATTCATGCTCAAATTTTTCATATTATTTTATGGTAATTTTTGTTTGGGGGTCAAAAAAATCATCAAAATATCCAAGTTACTTTAATAGAATTAGGCTACAAATATTAATTCTTGATCCACCATCTACACTTGGACATGTTTTACTATGGTTTTATGGATGTGGGCTTGAGTATGGAATGAATGATTATGGTATGGATTGATGGAAGGAATGCATTTCATGGAAAATTTGAGGGATTTTGGAGATGATAAGTTTCTTATCATGGATTGAAATTAAACATGATCAATATCATTAGGAACACAAGTTGCATAAAGGGATTTCTCAAGGATTTCCTTGTGAAGGGGATATTTTTTAAGTAGCTCAATGATAGATATTTTTGTTGGTGTTTTATTCAAGTGGTTGAGGATGCTATATTTATGTGTAGGTTGGGAGGAGGGTGAAGATCCTTGGATATTAATTTTCCCACATCAAGTAGTAATTGCACAATTAGGTGCTTTGATAGTTATGGTGGCTACTTGGGAAGGACTATTTTCAATGCAACCAATGATGGATTCAAATGAGTTATTATTGGTATATTTGTAAGTAATTGCATTGTATGATGTGGAAGTCTTACTATCATTATGGTAATTAAAAGGATACTTTTATATGCCCAATTTTTTGTTAGAGGATGTATGGCCTTTGATAGAAATATCTCCTCAATCAATAAGATCTTGGATAGAGTTCCTCAGTTTCATGCATCAGGAGGTTTTATGTCCATAAACCCTATGGTGATCACAAAATTCATGTTCCTTGTACTAAGAAGGTGCATTCACATAAAGATCCAAAGGTTTGATGGGTGTTCATTAGATCATGTTGGCTTCGATGATCTTTGGGAGGATGGTTTCGATTAGTTCACCCAATGAGTATATTCAAGTCTAGTATGTCATTTAGGTTGGCCTTTAGGGATAACCACATGTTTTTGGGGAGGTAGAATGTTATGAGATGATGATAGTGGAAGTATTTAGATATTTTGAACATGTTTTGAATTAGACACACTATCATTCACCATGTTTTTGTTTTCATTCCAAAAATCAGATTTTCCATTATATTTCAGATTGTTCTCTTTCCCTTATTTGTATATCCTTATTAGGTCTTTGGATATAAGGGATTTTTCTATGGCTACTCATTTTTCTATGATTGCACCAAAGGAGTGATCAAATTGCATGTGAAGATGAAATCCCAATTCAATGTTTAAGTTTTTGACAAAGATAGTGATTATTTTTTTTCAAGTATAGGCTATTCAAAGTGGATAGAAAGATATCTTAATTGTTTCAATAATGAGGAAAATGATTCACCATTATTTTGGTTATTTCTGAAAATATTCATCATGGTGATATCATTTTCTATGTTGTAAGAAATGTGAGTGACAAACTAATTGGCTAGCTTAGAAAATAGTGTGACTATCCCATGGGGGAGGTGAGTGAACCAATCAAGGGCTTGTCCACCCAATATTATAGGGAAGATCCTCAAGAGGTAAGCATCAAGTTAGGAAACCTCTTGCAATGAAATATAAATTATTTTAATTGTTCCCTTGTTCTTTTCCAATTTATGCATTTTAAAGCTTTAGGGAAAAGGGATCATGGTGATGGGCTTGTTAAAAGGATAAGGAAATAGTTATTGAAAAGTGTAAATATTTCTTTTAATGTCCTAGATGAATTCATTTAAGGGTATCCTTTATTTTTTGCACATCCTGAGCCAAAGTAATTGTGAAGCTTAGGGGAGGAAAATGATAGTCGGATATGGGAGGTTTTGAGGATGATATGTGTTGGTATTGATAAGAGGATGAAATGGGATTAGAAGATTGGAGGTATTGATAAGAAGATGATATGGGGTTAGAATAATTTGTATTTCAGCTTTGGAGATGATATGATGTGGTAGGAGGAAAGGATGTTGAGACATGAGGAGAAGGGATGGAATGCTAAGGTTGTGCGATGTGTGATGAAACATTTTGGGTGTGATATGGGATCTTGATATATAATTGGGATGTAGGATTGAGGGTTTTAGATGAAATGGGGAGATTAAAAGAAGATGGGAAAGATAAAGGATTGTGATGATTATAAGAAGATGGATGATAGGTAGTATTATGATGAATATAATGATGGTGTAGATGGAGGTTTTTGGATGATTTGAGATGTGACAAAATCATCGGGTAATTTGGCACCTCTATTTTCTAACATAATGATATATTGGTTAGGATGCTTCATGATATATCTATGCATCAGTTCCATGGCTTGGGTATCTTTGGAAAAGTACTCTAATGATATTTCCAAGTCTTTGTCACTAGAATCATGATCATGGATGATGAAGGATGGAAATTGGTTCTCCATAGGTATTTATTCGACTACCTCCTCAAAGGTTATATCTTGAGATGATGAGGGGAAATATTGAGAGGTCGTGGTTTGGTTTATTACTTGGGACCTTGTCATAGGCATCCAAGAGAGACAACTAGGAATTATGGGAGATAAAATGATGATGATTAGGGATATACCTTGGCTTTTAGAGGATGAGAATGATGAAATATATGGAAAGGGGGTAATAATAGAAATTAAGGAAGGAGGACAATGATATAATGAATGAAAAGGGGATAATGATAGAATGGATTAAAATGTGATAATGATTAAATATATGAAACATGACCACTTATGTCTAAACCTAACTAGATCCTTGATTGATAAAGATGGGGTTGTGCTTACACTACAATTGGATAATCAAATTGGCAAGGCTTATATTTTCTCACTCAAGATTGGATAATCACTTGAGCAAGGATTGGATAAGAGATTATTTGATTACCCAAGTGGTTGCATGCAAATGATATAAATAAAATATGCATAAAATCTATCCTAGATCAAACCAAATACATGCAAACCTCAAAATATCAAGTGTAGTATGTTGATATATGGATAGCTTGGATGTGGTTGCTCATAATTTCTATAGCATAAGGGTACGATCAAGATGATTGAAAAGAAATTTGGGCATCATAATAGTATCATATGATTGGATTATAGAAATGGGATGGGAGACATATCATTTTTAGAAATTCAATTATAGAAATCAAGGGCCAAGATGCATTCATGATGGATGGTTAGGATTGAATGAGGATTAGGTTTTGGATTAAAGTTATAGTACAAGTGTCACACGAGGGATAAGCTTTAGGTTTATGATTAGGATTAAGATAACATAATTGTGTGGATGGATAGGATTACGAGGTTAAATGAAATGAGTGGATGAGATAAAAAATTAGTTTGAGTTTTGGGAAGGTGTTTGTATTTAATGGATCTACACAAGGGGTTGGTTACACATGTGAAGGGGACACTTGTCAAATGAGGAAAATTTAGATTATGATCCATGTGAACAAGTTTATTGGTTAGGATTAAATGGACAAGGATAAAGGGATAAAGGTGAATTAAATACTAGAGGAAATAGTAATGCCATGAATTAATTATCCTAAATAATTAATTAATTAATTAAGAATTTATTGATTTATTTATTTGGAGGATTTTGGGATAAGGGTTGTGGATGAACTAGTTAAATATTTATTTAATTAATAGCTTACGATACGCTAAAATTAGGTGTGGTTGGTACAAGGAATGATTTAAGGTTTCTATATTTTTCCCCTCTTTGAGATGATGTTTCGACTAAGAGAACTAACATAATTTTAAAGAAGAATAAACCATAGTTGGTAGGCAAGGGAGGAGTAATAGTGGCATGATGCTCGAGTCACTAGCCAAGATGAGAAAGGATGATGAGGAGATAGTGGCATTCCCCCTCGAGAGGACATGTAGGTTCAAGAACATGGGGTGTGCTCTTCAAATGGATGAGAGGACTAGAGGATAGAGGATGAAAGGATAAGGGAAAATAAATAAGGATGATAAATATGTGAATGGGAGAGGAGGATGGATTATCATCATGGTATAGTGATATGAGAAACCTATATTTTATATTGTATTTGATGTCATGTATCAAGGTATAAGGAACAGAGATAACAATGTGCCATGTGATAAAAAAGGTCAAATGCAAACATATTCCTTATAACATAATGACATGGAAGACCATGATGCCCCTACGGAAATAGAGTTCAAAGACCATGATAAATGAAAAAAAATGATGAAACACACAAGAAACAATCAAGCAGGCACAAAAAACTAAAAATAAGCAAGGACTATTCTCTAAGTCAAGGTGAAAATCAATTGATGGATTGATTGATTGATGAAGATGACAAGGTTAATTAATTTAATGATATTAAAAATGTGTAAGCTAAGAATTGTGTTATTAATGATAGTAAAAACAAGTGGATTAGTAAAGATACATCCATATGATGATAATTTGATGGTGGATAAATATATTTTAGTCGATTTGGATGAAAGTGATTGATTGATTTTGGATGATGAGATAGATTGAAATATTATATTGCATGGATTAGGATTGATTGGAATGGGTTGATTAGATTGGGATCTTGGATTTGATGGATGGGATAGGTGGAGGATAAATGGATTAGGTAGGAGTGGATGAAATATATGGATGGGAACCAATGATCAAGGCTTGGGACAATGATGGAAGGATGGAGGGATTGATTGGATAGGAAATAAGGGGATAGATTGGATGGAAGATAGGTCATGGGATATAAGATGATGGTGGATGAATGAGAGGAGGATGGTGCTCCAAGGAATATGTTACAAAGGAACAAGATTCCCCACACTAAATGTATTTCAATCATGGAGTGATGGTGGGAAAAGATGCATGAGATGAAAGGATGGTGTGTAAAGGATATGGATGGTAAATGAGAGTAAGTATTGCTTTGTCCAAAGCATGTATGGATATTTTTCCACTAGCTCTCTATAAAGATCAAGGGTGAAAAGAGAGGATGAATTGGACAGGATATGAGGATGGAGGTAGGATAATGGATATGAAATTGAGGATAATTAAGCATATGGATAAGGTATCTATATAATGAAAGAATGGATACTCCTTATCAAGATCAAATATGGGAAGGGTGGATAGATTTGGATAGGATGGGGGAAATAGGACAAAGAGTATGCATAGGGATAAAGATAAGATATGGTAGGTAAGATAGAATTGTTTTTCAAGGATGTTTGAAACCTAGGATGCTCATCAAGATAAAATATGGGAAGGATGGATGGATTTGGATATGATGCGAGATATGGGATGAATGATATGGGAAGATTTCATAACTTTATTTGTAAATGGGAGGTTAGGATATGTGATACTCATGTAGATCCTTAGCCTTGTCAAGTTTAAAGAATGGACCTAAATAGGATGATGGATAGAGGAATGAGGGATAGTGGAGGATTTTGATAGGATTCGATAGGTATCCTAGATGAAGATTGCCTTAAAGTGTAGAATACAAGAGGATAGGTAGCTTGGATAGGGGTAACAAGATCTTGTGAAGGATAATGATCATGACATGGAGATGGAGGTATGATTTGATCTTGACTTGGGGAGGGATCATGTAATGGAGTGGATGGTATATTTTTATCTTGATTTAGAGATGGAAATGGATCATCAAATGGAGTGTAATGGGTTTCTTTATCATGAGAGGGGAGAGGATAATTGTATGGAGTGGAAGGTGTACTTTGATCTTGATTTACAGAGGGATCATGAGATGGTATGGAAGGTGATGTAGGAGTATCTAGGTGTAAGAACAATCTTGAATCGACCAAAATGATCTGAGTTGTTTATTTTCAATAAGGGATAAATCATCTTGAATTCGTTGAGTATGGAGGTCTGAAAGAGTTCGAGCTTTTGGAGTAAGCGACATGGAGGAAAAAACTCTGACATCCAGTGTCCGGTCAAAAGAATCATTAGAGTGACATGGGGATTTTCAAGAAACCCTATTTCATGTCCCTTTGACATAAAGATAACGATATATGACATGAGGTAACAAGAGTCTACATCGGTCGAAGGTTCTTCACTGGGCTAACAGGTGGATTTCTGTGACACTTAATGGCAATGCCCTTCGATATCTCAATATCGTGGAGACAAACATGTTTCAATGGGAGGTAATGAGGATTTGTTTTGACATCCCAATAGGAGCTTCATCGACGAGACCTTTTCATATCGAGGTGAGAGGATTTGAAGTCCCCGTGACACTACAATGGTGGGAAGGTGGACAAAAACATGAGTATATTGATGGTGATAGATAGATGAGTAAGGTGGCAACATGTAGCATGATGTTATTTTTTGATTGCACATCAATGTTTTGGATCAACATGATCATTGGCCAAATGATTTCAAACATGAAGTTGATAGCTGGAAGATAATTTCCTAGCACGAACAAATAGAATTGAAGTCACTGATAACTAGGTAATTGCCTATGGGATCTCATTGCTTATTGGATAGAAATGGAGGTACTAAGGAAACATAGGGGAAGAGGGATGAAGATATAATATGATCCAAGAGGGGAAGTATGGAAATGAGAAGATATCCAAAAGCTAGCGAGAAAGGGAAGCGAGGCTGAAATGGAATGTCAATTACTTACTAGTGAAGGTAGAGCTAAGACTGAAGTCTCTGACCTACAATTTGGGTAGATGACTATAATAAGATAGCCCATATATAATAAGGATGAATGTTGTAATTTCTTTTTCATTCCAAAGATAATAAAATAGCTTGTTTTCTTCTTGTATTTTAGTTGTGTTGTTCTATGTTGTGTCTGCGAGAACATGTTTGTAAGGGGAGTACCCTTCATCAAGTGGTATTAGAGCAGGTTTTCTTGAGTCTATAAATAAAGTGCCAAAAAAAGGTATTTTGCAGAAGGACTTATGAGTGTGGGTTGATATCGTAATTCCCCCTAGACTTGCCCAACATAGTAGAGATAGAGGTAGAGGCAGTGGAGAAAGCGATCCTCCTAAAGATGAAATTAGAGCCCTCAAAAGGTGGCTGGATAACTTGCATGAAGAGGTTTGCAGGAGAGAAGTGCATTGTTAAAGTTATGATGGTGAAGATGAAACTAAAGAGGAAGTGGAAGAGGAAGGACATGATCAAATAGATCCAAAATAAATTAGATTGCTTAGAGTGATATCAAACATTGGGAAGAGACCCAAAATGGAGGTTTTGAATTTTAGTTGAAGTATAAATATTGAAGAGTCAATTGATTGGATCAACTATATGGAGGAATTTTTCGAGTTTGAGGAGATTGACGACCCCCGATAAGTGAGGTTTGCAAAGACAAAGTTAAAAGTTCATGCAAGCATATGGTGGAAAGAGATCCAACTTGATAGAGGAAGAAAAGGGAAAGATAAAATTTCCAAATGGGATAGAATGGTGGCCAAGATGAGAAGGAAATTTATTACTATAGATTATGAGTTGGAGCTGCTCAAGAAGATGTAGATCCCAAGACAAGGAATGAGGACGGTGAAAGAATACACAAAATAATTTCATAAGGTCTTGATTCATAAAGGACATTCTAAAGTGAATAAGGAGAAAGTAGCCCATTATAGTAATGGGTTAAAGCCAAGCATATAAGAGGAGTTGGCATTAGTTAGAGTATACAACATTGAAGATGCATATCAGTTTGCATTGAAGGTAGAAGAAAGATTGAACAAAAAATTTGAGAATAAGAAAAAACGGAAGGGTAGAGATTATGTTTAGAAAAAGGAGGATGAGTAGAAAATTAGAGACATTAAGGACAACAAGGATGAAGGAGGTGAGAGCTAAAACAAGTCCTATGAGAAGAATTATAGAAGAAGAGGAGGCTTCAAAGGAACTTGTTACCAATGTGGAGAAGGACATAGAGCCTTTGATTGTCCTCAACATCAAGGAAGGACAAACAAAAGATTGAAATGTAATGCTTGAGTTGCCCATGTAGATAAAGATGCACAGCCTTCACATTCTAAAGATGTTGAAAGGGGTGAGTCCCTTATTGTAAGAAGAGCCTTGCTGAATGAGGAGAAGGAACTGGACCAAAGAAAATACGTATTCCACACTTGATGTAAGTGTGAAGGTAAATTTTGTAATGTTATCCTTGATGGAGGTAGTATAGACAATCTCATGCTAGAGGAAATGGTCACTACATTATAATTTCAAAGGAGAAGACACCCGCATCCATAAAGAATTTCTTGGTTGGAGGATGATCATAAGGTTTTGGTGAATGAACAATGCTTGGTAAGATTTAAGATTGGTGATTATTATGATGAATTTTTGTGTGATGTTATGTCTATGGATGTTTGTCACCTTTTATTGGGAAGACCTTGGTAGTTTGATAGAAAAGCAGTGCATGATGGGTATGCTAATATCTACGCCTTGATGAAAAATGGAGTCAAACACAAGTTGAAACCTTTGAATAAAGAAGAAGGAAAGGTATGTAATAAAACTGAAAAACTTTTGGTTAATGAAGTTAGAAAATTATTTAAAGAGGAAGAGGATGAAGATCATGGTTTTCTAATGCAATTTGTAGCCATGTTGATTGCATTCAAAATGGGCAGAGTGGAAGTTTTTGGTAGAGAAAGAAGAGGTAAAATCTGATTTTTGTGAAAATGTTTTTTCTAATTTATGTGAGCATGATGAGATTAGTGTAGACAAAGGTATTGCAGTAGTGAGTACATTGATGAATGAAGGTACTAGTGTTCTAAGTAAGGAAGAACGTGAGAAAGTGCATGTTGGTTTGTTTGGTGACCTTTCGTTTGCATCAGTTCATGATTTCTCATGTGATAAAGAGATTTGTATGGATGATAGTTTATTGTAGGATGAAAGGGAAGAATATTTTGAAATTTTTATTGACATTGAAATGATACAAAGTGAAGGGATGGAGAGGATGAGCATTTTTACGATGTTACTAAAATTGAATCTACAACTAAAACTTTCTTTTTAGGAGATATAGGAAGGGAGGAACACATGGAGAAAATAGATATTGAAAATGAAAAGATTGTTGCAACAATAATAGGGGAAGAGATAATGCATGAGTCTCCTTATTTTACTGAAGAACAAAATGTGATGAATATGAGTTTTTAGCATTTCATAGTGCAAATTGGTGGGAATTGGAATTTTTCAAAAGAGGAAGGAAGAAAGGAAGAATGAAATATGGATGGGACATCAAATTGCAAAGGTAGGTTTAGAAAGATGTTCAGAAAGATAAGGTAAATAGATGGATCCAAGATAAGCATAGGATCTATAAATGTTTATGACTTCAACTCATGAAGCATTTCAAATTACCCTGGGTGTTTGATGTAGAAGAATCTAGGGTGTAAGAGAAATCTTGCATTGACCAAAAAGATCTGAGTTGTTTGTTTTCAATAAGGGTTGAATCATCTTGAGTTCACTGATTATGGAGGTTTGTAGGATATCGGGCTTTTGGAGTAAGTGGAATGGAGAAGGAAAAAACTCAAACATCTAGCGTTTGGTCAAAAGACTCATCAGACTGACATGGATATTTTGAATAAACCCTATTTCATGTCCCTTCGACATAGTGATAATGATAAATGATAGGAGTAACAAGAGTCTGCATTGATTGAAGGTTCTTCATCAAGCTAACAAGTGGATTTCGGTGAGACTTAGTGGCAAGTCCCTTCAATATTTTGATATCATGGAGACAAACATGTTTTAGTGGAGGTCATGAGGCATTTTTTCGACATCCTAATATGAGCTTCATCGACCAGGCCTTGCCATATTGGGGTGAGATGATTGGAAGTCCCCACAACACTATGATGGTGGGAAGATGGACAAAAACATGAGTAGATTGAAAGTGATAGATAGACAAGTAAGATGGCGACATGTGGCATGATATTATTTGTTGATTGCACATCATTATTGTGAATCAATGTGATCATTGGAAAAATGATTTTTAAACATGAATTTGATCGTTGGAAGATGATTTCTTGGCATGAATGAATAGGATTGAAGTCACTGATAACTAGGTAAGTACCTACAAGATCATGTTTCTTATTGGAAAAAAATGGCGATACAAAGGCAATGCAGGCGAAGAGCGATGAAGATAAATTTGATCTAAGAGGGGAAGTAGGGTAGAACGAAGAGAGCTAGAAGCTAGCAAGAAAGGGAAGCAAGGGTGAGTAGGAATGTCGATTACTTTCTAGTGAAGTTAGAGCTAAGAGTGAATTCTATGACCTACAATTTTGGTAGATGACTGTAATAAGATAGCCCATATAATAAGGTTGAATGTTGTAATTTCTGTTTCATTCTAGAGATCATAAAATAGTTCATTTTCTTCCTACATTTTAGTTGTGTTGTTCTATGTTGTGGTTGTGAGATCATGTATGTAAGGGGAGTACCCTTCATCAGAAGGTGTGCAAGGCTCTTGATTTGGGGTAATATTATGGGATGGAGGAGGATCATAAGATTGAGTGGGAGGGAGGGGACAAGATGAATGGATACTTTGATCTTGACATGCAGAGGGATTTGAAGATGGTATGGAAGGGAAAGGTTGATGAGAGGTGGATGAAGGGACACTTTTCTCCTAGGATGGAATGGTATCATGTGATGTTGTGGAAGGAATAGTTTGATCTTGATTAGGAAGGGAATCATTAGGTGAGATGGTATCATGTGATAGGATGGATGACACATATTGATCTTGGTTAGGAGGGGGATCATTAGATGGGGTAGAAGGAACTTATTTCTCTCAAGATAGTAGAAGATCATGAGGTGATGGTGAAGGGATGATTTGATCTTGATTATGTGATGAAAATGGATCATGAAATTGAGTGGGAGGGATTTATTGATCATGAGAGGGGAGGTAATAATTAGATGGGGTGTGTTGAGCTTGATATGTGGGGAAATCTATGCTAGCATGCTTTGAATTAAGGGATTGATATAGTGCATTTGATGTGGATGGTGTGATGGGGGAAGAAGGTTGGATAGAATTTTCGAATTGGGTAGATGCGGGGATAAGATATTCATCATCCTTAGGGTATTGGGGTTTATGTTGATGTGGAGGGATTGAAGGTTGATGCATGACATGGGAAGAATGCATAAATTTAATTTTTTATGGGGATTTAGCCACCTTTAGTAATATTCCTTTGAGGAAATTATGAGAGACATGGTATGAAGTGGATTTGTAATATTAGGGTGATGTGGGAAACAAACAAGTGGAATAATAAGTGGAAGCATTCATGGGTTGGTAATTTGAGGATGAGGATGGGGATCTTGAAAAGGAGTTGGATATGGGGATTTGGGATGTGGATGGGGTTGTAGGAAAATTTTGGAGAGGCTTGGTTTCCCTTGTCAATGGAAGGGAAAGGATAAGAAATAGGGGATGTATTTGGATTGGATGAAGGTGAGGAGGATGGAAGTTTGGCACCAATGCTAAGGAAATCTCTAAGCATTAAATCCTTGTCATTGTTGAATTAGTGGGTGAGGATAAATCAATGATGGTGGGTGACGATGATAGGGATGATATTTGAGGGGAGCTTTGTATGGGTGATTGGGGGAATCTTGGAAAGTTTTGTCTATTGATAATGGATTCAAGGTGGTCCACAATAATCTAACTATCATCATAGAGATCATTTTTATGTTGGTAAACAATTATATCTTGATCATCATCATCAATGTAGTTATGGTTACCCTTATTCATAACTTTTGGCCTTGTTGGGGGAAGATATGGATTTGTGATGTTGGATTGGGCTGAAATGGATGGGGGTGGATTAGAATAGATTATGTTAGATATAGGATAAATTATATGGTTAGATATGGTGGGGATTAAATTTGGAAGAGGAAGGTTAGGGATTGATTTTTGATGAGGGTGGAAATTAGGATGATGAATTAGAAATGGATTGAGGATTATATCAATAGGACCCAAGGATGAAGATGGAGGATGAGATCAAATTTGGGGATCAAATGTCAAGACCTTAAAACTATTTTATTTGGTAAGAGATGATTATCTAAAATCAGTATATACTAACTTTCTTAAGAGAGAGTTGATTGGATTTGATTTTTGCTTAAGATAGGTAATGTTTTTAAGTTGATTTGATTAGGTTCAATGACTATACTTAAGATAGACTAACGTTCTTAAGCAATTTTAGATTAAGGATGAAATAAACTTAAGTTATTGGTTTTTTATTAGGATGTTGGGTTTGAAATGGATGATATTGGATTAATGATAGGATGATGATGATGAAAAGATATGAGGTATGAAGGAGATTAATTCCTTAACTAAAAATTGTGATGTTCAAGTGATGATGAAGGATGGAGATTAAGGATGATAGTGAAGGATGTAGATGGCTATATGATAATTAGGACAAAGATGAATGATGAAAGTGGATTAATAAGGGAGTATTTTGATGTAGATTATGGATTAGGAACTTTCTTGGATTGTGAAAATTAACTAGGATTAGGATCCTAAATGATTGATAGGGATGGATTGGATATAGATTGGGTATGATTAGGATAATATGGATTATTAGAAATGTTAGGGGGATAATTAGGATAAATGGGAATAATTAAGATGAAATAGTTAAGACGAATAGGAACAATTAGGATGGAATAATTGGGATGAAAATGGATGATTAGGAGGTGATTAGGATAATAAAAATGGATGATTAGAATGAGATGAGGGGGATTGTTAGAATGATTATTGAGGATTAAGATGGAAAGATTTGATTAGGATTAGAAGGGATGATTACAATGGAAATATATGATTAGAACGAGAATATATTATTAGAATGGAAATGGATGGTTAGAATTAGAATATATGTTTAGAATAATTTTAGAGGATTAGGATGGGAATGGGGATACGTGTGATGGAAATTGTTAATTTTTATGGAAGGGGATGATTGGAATGTTTTGAATGCACAAGAAAACTAAGAGTGGGGGATGAATCAATCGTACCTTGAAACTTCAAAAACCCTCACAAACATTCAAATCCACATTAATCTAATTAACCCTTAATATGTTATAATGATTTAGCATGAAAATAAAATAATATAAATTGAACCATAATCAACACCATACACAGGATAACAGTATAGTTATGTGGAAAATCTGAGATGGGAAAAAATACCATGAGGATTAGCTCATAATATAAAGTAATGGGTTAGTGCAACATCATGGGGGTCCAAACTAGGCCCTTATGTGGCAATAAAGTTCAAGAAAACAAACTTGGGGAACTTGACATGAAAATTTGAATAAGTTAGTAACATAATTTGAAAAATATGTAAGAATAGAACTTGAAGAAAATTGAATGTATTTTCTAAGACACTATTCATTTTTTGGAAAAAGGTAAATCTATTTGGAAAAAATTTAAAATTTCAACATAGTAGTACTAAACTTTAAAGAAAAAAAAAACGTAGGTGTATGTCTAACCAACCTAAGTACAAGAAAAAATAATAAATTTTTTGAAGTTTTTAATATAAGTAAAAGATAAATTTTTAGATGTGCCACATTTTTTTTTGTAATTTTTTTGCAATTAAATAATTAGTTATGAATATTTTATTAAAAAAATTTAAAAATATTAAAACTTGCTTGTCTAACCACCATAACATGGTAAAAAATTTATGAAATTCATTTTTTTTTATCCTATATTATGGGCGGCATAGAATGTGTGACATCTTTTGGTTCAAAAAATGTTATTTTTTTAAAGAATTACAGATGTTTTTCAACCAGCCTATCAATCAGGACTTTAGTCAAAATACATGTAGAAAATCAATAATAATTATCTATTCAATTCCAAATAAGGAATATCTAATATTTGTGGAAAGGTAAAAAAATTCTCAATAAACCCTTTCGTTTCATCAAATTAATATAAAAAAAATCATCAGCCACTTTTTTGTCATATCACCACTTTTGGACCCCCATGATCCTGCACTAACCCTAATATCAACACTGACTACAATAGGGATCACTTTCAAGGGGATCAATTTCCAAGAGAAAGAAATTCTCACTACCATAATACAGAAGAGTGTTACAATGAGAAGTTCATCTCAAAGAAACAAAAAAACCTATCACAATATCACAAACACCATCATAGTCTCTCTAAAGAATTGTAGACACCTACTACTCACTACATTCAGTAATATAACACATGAAAGCTAGCAGTACACTTTATGAATTCACACCCTACCACTTTGAAATTTTCATCACTTGCATCATACTCATCTCTCTTCACATCGCTCAACAACTCAACTCATATTTATATCATCTACAACTTGAAAAAAAATCTCCAAGGTCATCTATGCATCTCAATTGTGCAAATTAAAATTAGGTTAGCACCAAAGCATTCTTGCAATGAAAAGGAATGAAGGTATAACACAACACACCTTATCTAAGACCTAAATCCACTCATACACACCACACCACACTTCCAAAAAATTTGCAAGTAGTGTAAACGCAAAAGGTTGATTTTTACTTATGTAACACCATTAAAATTTTAAGTACATGCTTCCTCAAATCCAAAAACAACTCACAAAAAAAATATTCACTTTGAATGCAATAAAAAATATTCCACAAATACCTTAAAATCTAATGAAATCCTTCGTAGAAACTTTCATCTGAAAATTGTAAACACCCAATACACTCAAACAATTCTATCATATATTGTAACTCAAGAAACTAACTTCTAAAGCACAAAAAATTGAACAAATTCAACTGAATAAAGATACCAACACTATCGACACACCTTTAGATCTATAATACTTGAAACAAAACTACAGAGAAACATGGAGAAATTTTTTTTCTCCCCGACACCTCTACAATACATAGTTCACACATTGGTGAACACAAATTCCTCTACAAAGTGATCCAACACACCAAATTATAAATACAACACATATGAACACCTCTGATCAACATGTTTGGCATGCACATAAGTAGATCTTTAACCTAGAAGAACTGTAAAGCAAAAATAGAACACTACTCTTCAACCCAGAACAACACCGCAACTCATTATTTCCTCTTTTTATCAATTTTTCTCAAAAGGAACTTGGAAACCAAGCATCGAAGACACATCCTCATCATCTTCAGTACTTATAGAACTAATTGCAACCTATCAACTCAACCATACATCCATATCCTAAATCTTATCAAAGAAACACTAGAGATTGACAATAGTGGCTTACTAATGACGATATAATGTAACTAATGAAAGCATCATTAATGCAACAATATAGATAACACCAAAAAATACACATACTCTTGCAACAATATTTTTCTCATCAATGACAACACAAGCCTTTTGACATGAATGGTAACATCAATTTTCTCATACTTGCAACAATCTCCCCATTTGTCATTAATGGGAACACATGATGTGAAAAACATCAACATAAAACGCAATAGCTCTACTCCATACCTATTTCCTTTTCTCTATTCTCTCACATGACTTACTCTTTTTCTCTTTCACATTACTCACTCTCCCCCTTTCAACTTATCTTTTCCAAATGCTTCATCCTCCCACTTTGGCATCAATGGAAAAGGAAAAAATATTTTCATTACTTATGTTTCTCCTTTGACATCAATCAACCTTCCCACAACTACTCTGCAATTGAATTTTCTTCATTGCTGAGTATACTCACCCTTAGGAGAACACTTCGTACTACACTAATCAACAACCACTACATAATGACAACACACACTCTTTGACTGCAAAATCTAATAATGTCACTACCAACTCCCCTAAGAGGTAGCCACCGACATCAATCTAGACCAAGGAATGAATCTTGAGATCCACGAGATTGACGCTTCCCTTTATGCATCTAGTTCAAAGAAGGAGAGTCAATGACCCCCAACTTCTCCTTGAGATACTCAAAATTATCCTTAGGAAGAGCCTTAGTAAATATATCAACAACCTGATACTTTGTAGGTACATATTTAAACTTCACTTCATTCTCTACAACCTTCTCTCTCAAAAATTGATAATTGATTGATATATGTTTTGTCCTTCAATGCATACCAAACTCTTTGAAATATTGATAGAAGTCTTATTGTCACAAAAGATAGAAATTGGTTCATCATATACCACCCTAATATCATTAAATTTTTTACTCATCCACAACACTTGTGTCCAAAAAGATGATTCTAAAATGTATTCCTCCTTTGTAGTAGATGAAGGCATTGAATCTTATTTATTTCTTAACCATGAAACTAATCTACATCCGAGAAATAATGTAACACCACTTGTTACTTTTCTATAATCCACACAACAAGCCCAATCTACATATATGTAAGCACTCAGAGTAAAATCATTATCCTTTGGATACCACAAGCCATAATCCAAAGTCCCCTTCAAGTATCTAAATATCCTCTTCACTGCTGCTACATGTGACTCTCTAGGATCTTCTTGAAATCTAGCCACAATAAAAAATACATGTATGATATCAGGTATACTAATAGTTAGATATAGTAGTCCTCCAATCATTGATCTATAATTTCTCTAATCATCCTTAGGAGATTCATCATTCTCACTCAACTTGCAAGTAGTAACCATAGGAGAACATACTAGTTTAGAATGTTTCATTCCAAACTTCTTCAACATTTCCTTGACATAATTTGATTGTGAGATGAAAATACCTTTATCTATCTAATTTATTTGTATTCCAAGGAAGAAATCCATCTTCCCAAACATAGGAATTCCAAACTATGTTTGCATCTCTTCTACATACTTCTTACACATAGCTTGATTTCCTCCAAAAATAATGTGAACATAAACAACCATAATCAAGATTTGATATTTTTCAACTTTAAAGTAAAGATTGATGTCCATGGTACCTTTATTTAATCCTTTTTGTATCAAATACCTATCCAAAATTACATACCAAGATTTAGGATCTTGTTTCAATATATACAATGCCTTCTTCAATATGCAAACAATATTTGGTTTGTCTAATAACTGAAATCATTATGGTGGTTCTATGCATACCTCTTCTTCCAATTCTCCATTCAAGAAAGTAGACTTCACATCCATTTGAGAAAATTTGAAATTCTTATGTGTTGCAAATACAAAAAACATCTTGATAGCTCTTCCATTCTTGCCATCAGAGAAAATGTCTTCTCAAAATATATTCCTCCAACTTGTGAGTAGCCCTTACACACAAGCCTTGCCTTGTTCCTTACCACTTCTCCATTTTTATTTTTATTTTCTAAATACCCACTAAGGTCCAATCACATTTTTATTTTTAGGTCTTGGGATAAGTTCCGACATTTGATTCTTCTGAATTTGTAATAGTTCTTCTTCCATAGCCTTGATCCAATATTCATCTTTGCATGCCTCACTCACTATTTTAGGTTCAACTTCAAAAAGTAAACATAAATTAGCCTATTCTTCATCAACTTTCCTTCTTGTCAGTATACCTCTACTCTTATCTCCAATGATTCTTTCTTTAGAATAATTATTCTACACATGCTAGGGAGTTTTATTAGTCCTTTCTAGAGCTTCTTCTTCAATTTGTACTTCTTTTTCTTTAGCATTTTCTTCTTTTCTGCAAGAAGACTCATCTAATTCTTCTACAAATCTTCATCAACCTTGATGCTTGCACTGTCAACAATATTTCTCAATCTCTTGTTGTAGCATCAGTAAGGTTTTATTCTAGTAGAATATCCATGGAAGATATCTTTATTAGACCTTGCATCAAACTTTCCTAAGGTATCTTCATCTCTTATGATATAGAATTTTCTTCCAAACACTCTGAAATACTTGATAGTAGGGATCCTTCCATACCATAGCTCATAGGGACTCCTTGTGTTGTTTTCTATTGCTTGAACTCTATTAAGTATATAATATAGTATGAATTGCTTCTCTCTAGTAGAATTCTAGTAGATTTTATTCTTTCATCATTTCCATTGCAGCTTCTTGAACAATCCTTTCTTTGTTTCAACAACTCAATTCAACTAAGGATTCCTAGGGATAGACAAGTACCTTTTTAATCCATGATTCTCACAAAAGAAGTTAAACTCATTGGAACTGAAATCTCTACCTCTATCAAACCTCTAAAATTTTATTTTCATATCCATTTCATTCTGAACCATAACATTAAATTCCTTAAAATTATCTAGACTTCTTACTCTTATAGGACCACAAAGATCTATATGTACCAATAGAAACTATCTAGTAGAAGATTGTTCTTTGACTTTGAAGTTTCTTCTTGCTTTGTTTCTATTTGAAACTCCTTACAAACAACACTGATAGGATTTTTAATATTTGGAAAGTCTCTCATAGATTTAATTGACCCGATTGTTACTATATTATCAAAATTGATGTGACACATCCTCCTAACCCATAGCTAGAATTCATTAATATGAGTCAGAAAGTTGTAGTTAGGCGAAAAATTGGGGTGAATGAATAAGCATCAATAATGAAACCCTAACAAGCACAATGAAGCATGAGACAACCTGAAAATAAAAATAATAAACAAAAACACAAATCAATCTCCATATTATGCTTGATTTATCTCCATTGTTCTTCTCAACCACGCATGAGAATGCAATATTTCGAAGGATTGTTGATGGATGAATGTTGGTTGCTCACTATTGTTGTATCATAATGTATTAAGATGAAAATGATAGAGGAAAGATGATGGATGAAAGATTGTAGAGACATTTCGACAGAGTAAGGGTACCTCAAAACTCATCCCCCTAAATGGCTTGTGATAGGCCATATTTATAGATTTTTGATGTGGAGGGAAGAAGATTTGATTTTAGAGTTAATATTTGATAAGGATTCAATTTTTTATTTATTTGACACAAGAGGAAATAAAACAAGATATGATAAGATTTAAAAGAAATAAATCCTTAAAAAGATGAGATGGATAATTGATGAATTATCTAATTAAATAAATTAATTAGATACACATGAGTTCCAATTTTGGAAAGAGAGCAAGAATATATTTTTTCAATTTTATTAATTAAATAAATATTTCATTTATTTAATTAATGTTTGATTTATGATTTAATTAATTAAATAATATAAATTATTTAAATAACATTAGAAGAAAGAAGGGATTATGAATAGAAAGGGAATAAATGAAATTAGTCAAATAAATAAGATTTATTTAACTAATTAGATGATGAGATGGGTACCTAGGGAAAAAAATGCTACAAGATGTCTAAATGATGTAATGTTGTGACAAGGTGTTCATGGACATTTTTGGGTGTCTACATTTTGCCTCTCTTTGAGATGATATTTGAGATGATGAGATTTGTCTCGAGTAACATCATTTGTAAGAAGCTAAGGTATGGATGGAGGAAAATGGATGATGATAGAAAGATAGGATGATGATTCCCCATCGAGAGGATATATGGGTTGGAAGAACACAGGTATGCTCTCGAAATGGATGAAATGATAAAAGATGGATAAAGAGATGGATAATGCATTATGCTGCAAGAATGTGGGCAATCATGGTGTTTGATATAGCACTAGATGTTATGCACCAAGGTATAAGGACCAAGGTGACGATGTGTCTCATGGCCCGACATAATAAAACCTTGTCCAAATGTATGAGGAAGTAAACTTAAAGCATTAAATTCATAATGCACAAAAGGAATGATGTCACCTTAGATGCAAATGATAGTGCAAAAATCTATTCCAACATACACAAGATATGAATATTAGATAGAATGATTTGAATTTGATGCAAATGAAAGATAAAAATAATAAAACACACAAGCAAGCATGCATAAATGATACAAAAAAAAACAAGGTATTGCCCCTGTTAAGTTGTAAACCAATGATTAATTGATTGATTGATTGATTATGATGATAGTGTTGTAATTGTAGGGAATGATATATCCCTAGATCAACACAAGGATGATTTATTGATTAATTGATTGGGTTTCAAACAAGACTAGGATCAAGACCAGAGGATCTGATTGGATAATTTTTCAAGATTGATTGACTTGATTGGTATGGCTTAAGGATTGACTTGCATTTGGATTGTCGCTTGGAATAATTGAAGATGATTGATTTGAAGATTTGGAGGATGATTGATTAATTGAATTGAGGAAGAAGTGATTTGGTTTGATTTTATTGCTTGGATTTTTACATTGGCTATTTGATTTTTTGGATTTTTTGAATTTTATTTTCTTTTTAGATTTTTTCAAGACATTTTATGATTTTGTTTTAGACTTTTTGAATTTTTGAAAGATGGAGTGAGATGAAATGTGATAGATTACTAATTGAAGGAACGATATCTTCCATAGTAGAGGTAATGAAACCACAGATAAATGATAGATAAAAATGAAATGCTCACTATAAAACATGTCACAAAAGCAACATATCTCTCGTCGAAAGATGATAATGATTGATTGATTAAGATGCCAAAAATAGTTGATTCCATAAGGAATGATGACGATAAGTACTTAGGATCACTAATTGCTATAAGTATGATCATATTGATGATTGGTTGATGATTGATTGATAAAATATATGAGGATTGGATAATGTTTAACAGCTAGGCTCAAATATGATTTGCACAATAAGATTCAAGGTTGCAAAGAGACATGATGATCCACCTCGGGGTATTGTAATCATGCATACATTATAATGATGCGAACTATGATAGAATGGTAACACATAAAGATATGAAATGAAATCCAAAGCATTTATTTGTAATTTTTTCCCTAATCTCATCAAGAATAAAGGAAGGAAATGGGACATGGATTTTGATAAGCTAGGAGATATGGAATGGAAGAATGGAAGGATAAGATAATGAATATAATGATCAAGATCAACTAGATAATATATGGAAATAATGCCTAAGTATTTTTCCCCTATTCCTCAGCAATACCAAGGAAGGGAAGAAAGGATGTATTTAGATAGAATGGTGGAATATGGATAAGGCATGAAGGATATGGTATGGAAGATATGGATAAAGTGTACAGGATAAGATGTATGATGTTCAATAAGATCCTTAACCTTGTCAAGATCAAAGGTGGAAAGGTAAAGGATGAACGTAAAGAGGACAATGGATATGAATCATAAGATGGATGAAACTTTCCCCCAAGTGTAAAGTGCAATAGGAATATGGAAGATAGGATATGAATAGGGATAAATGAATATGGAAGATAATATATGCATGATAGGGAGATGGAGGAAGGACTTGTGCATCAAGTTCTATGACTAATATCCCTCAAATATGTGCTCTAATAAACCATGGCAATGGGAATTAGACTCATAAATGTTGATATGATAATGGCATGACGTAAGAAGCTAAGGACTTATGAAAAGGTTTGGATTAATAGGGGATAATGGGGGATGAATTTTGGGTAATTGATAGGAGGTTGGAATGCTTGTTGATGGTTATACAGAAATGATGGCAAGATCAACATTGACACACACCTTGAAGGGTGGTGGAGTGATCCGAGGAAAAATGGAGTTTGAAGGTGATAGGTTTTTAGATGGATGATTGGAGGAAGCTTTTAGATTAGTAAATTTGGATACCAATTTAGATTTTATTGCTTCTATGAGACGTTTAGGAATCCACATAGCTTTTGACTTTGATTTTTTCTTTGTGGGCCTTTGTGGCCTTTGAATTTTTTCCTTTTGACTTTGGATCAGATTTTATTTTATTTTTGCATGTCTCTTTGAGGAGATATGTAGATCCTTTGATATATGTTGATTTTGATATGGAATCTTTTGACATTTGGCACCCAAATTTCTTCCAAGAGAAATGTGATAGGCGGATGGAGATGAATGATATGGAGGTATTATGGATGGTTTAATGTAGGTAGAATTTTGAGAGGCCATCAAGGATGTGTGCCTTTGTTGTTCTTAATGAATAGGAGATGGAGGGATGTAGGGCCCCAATATTGATGGAAGGGTTAATGGACTAGGGTTTGAATGAAAAGGACCAAGGATGATGGAAGGTTTGATGGACTAGGATACTTAGGTTTATTTTGATGGAATCTGGACTTCTAATGGGTACCAATGTCTTGAGCGTGAGGTGTATAACCAAGGCCATGATAATATGGATTTTATTGGATATAAAGGGGTTCTAGGACACCTTTTTCATGAAGGCATAATCATTTTCCTTTCTAGTTCATACTTTGACACATTCGTTTGCCGATGGGATATGTATTCTTTATGAAACAAGATGCAAGTCCATCATGACATGAATGTGATATAGAATAAGTAACAATATCTTGGATCACCTTCGATAAAAGTGAGGGAACCCATTTAATAGGTAATAGGCTCAAGTATAGCTTGAATAGGGGTGATAGACTCTTGTGGAGGATTGTGATCATGAGGGGAATTAGGGTGGGTGATAGGATCTTGACATGGGATAATAGAGTACTTTGATCTTGACAAGGTAAAGAATCATTAGGTAGAGGAGATGGGGTAGGTTTCTCTTTATTAGGTATGGAATCATCATGAAGTGGTATGAAAGGTATATTTTGATCATGAGAAGGATGAACATCATCGTGGAATGAAAGGGTATCTTTGAATGGAGGTATATCTTGATCTTGATGAGGGAGGGAATCCTGAGATTTTGTGGAAAGCATATCTTGATCATTAGATGGTAGGAAATCATTGGATATGATGGAATAACTATCATGATCTTAGGATGCAATGGAATCATGAGATGGTATGGATTCATTTGGTGAGGTGGAAGGAGGACTTTGAAGGATACTTTTCTCTTGATATGGAAGGGGTCATCTTGGATGAAACAAAAAGAGATAATGGGATCATCATGAGGTTCTTGAGAGATGGGATCTTTGTAAAATATTGGAAGGGATTGGAGATTTTTGGTATCATTGGATGGATTGGAAAGATTAATTTGATCTTGATGTGTAAGGGAATCTACGCTAGCATGCTTTGGACTAAGAGATTGACATGAATCATTGTATATAGATGGTATGATGGGAGAGGATGGTTGGATAGATTCGTTAACTTGGGTGAAAGACTCATGAGGTTTGTTTTGACTTGTGGGCGATGAAGATAGATGCATGACATGGTAGGATTGCACAATATTATTTGTGTTTGAGGACTTAGATTTCGGTCTCTCATTTAGCCTTTACAGAAAGTCATGGACATTGAACTTGGATGATGTAGTTTTGGGTGAGGATAAAGGCTTATGAGATGATTGGATCACTTCATGTTGCAAGGTGTCACCCTTGGTCTCCTCGATGTGGGTCAGCGTGACGCTCAAGCTTCATGACATGGTTTAACCACCTCCTGTGGATCTTGGATCTTGTATAAATCCAACAGTTGTATCTGGATTTAATAGGTCAATCTTTTGGTGCAACGACAACCGTCTTTCCAACAATTGGTATCAGAGCCAAGGTCACAGGTTAGAACCCCTTGCTTGCGCTGGGGGGGGTATTTTTGCAAGGTGTCACCATTGGTCTCCTTGGTGTGGGCCAGTGTGGTGCTCGGGCTTCGTGACATAGCTTAACCACCTTCTATGGATCTTGGATCTTGTATAAATCTAGTGGTTGTATTAAGAATTAATAGGTTGATCTTTTGGTGCAACAACAGTCGTCTTTGCAACACTTCATTCAAATTTTGGGATTCTAATTATTTTTCAAGCTCTTTCAAACAATGGTCAAGATATTCAATCCTTTGGTTTTGTTCATAGGTTGGGGATGAATATGGAGGATAGCGGATAGACAAGTTTGGCTGATGGTTTGAGAATATTTTGAGGTGTTTAGGGATGGTTAGAGATGATTAGAATGATATGTTTATGTGTAGGTGTTTATAGCTTGACATGGAAATTTTCAAACAAATGATTACACATGTACACACATGAATCACACATGCAAAACAAATAAGAAAGTTTGAATTTGAAATTATGAATGTGATGATTAAGCACACACTTGAAGAAGACACATCAACAAGTCCTATAAATAGTCAAGTGTTTATCCCAATTAGGTCTTAAGCTAGGATGCACAAGGTTGACTAGGGATGATTTGAGAGAAAAATCCTACCAAATGGCTGAGAGAAAGGGGTAACCCACCCTTCTCCTTCACTTCCCAAAGGCATAAAGTTGTTTAGGGCTTAGCCAAGAGTGACAAGATTTTAACTCCCAAAGGAACATGTCTTTTGATTCACACTTCGATTGAATTCATCCCTTGGAGTGGTGTGTGCTCCAAGCAGGCCTCCTAAGAAGGGTATGAAAAAAGTTAACCAAGTGAGGTGTTTTTTTTATCACACATGCACTTGATTCACACTCACAGTTGTTAATTTACCTTAGAAATGAAATGTGTGGAAGCAAACAATGGAAGCACTCATTCTTTTTAGATCCCAAATCAAGATGTGATGGAAGATAATGATTAATTTTAGACACAATTTTTGATATGTGATTGAAGACAAGATTCGTTCTAAGAGCCAAAATCCAAATGTGTGACAAACACAATTAATGAAATGAAAGATTAGAAGGAATGCACTTGAAAAAATTTCTTTCAATCTATTGTGTATGACTGATCTTGATGTTGTTCCAGCTCCTTAGATACATCTACAAGCCACCAAATCAGAAAACAAGTAAACTTGAATATAAAAGTGTGATATGTGAAAAATTAAGAATCTGATAAAATCTGATGAAAATGAACCGATATAGAATAATTGACTACATGAATGGAAAGTATGTGAAATTCTAAGCACTTTAAAAAAAAGTCACAAAAATTGGATAAAAAATGCAAAAGATATACGCATTTGAAGTTTGCATGAAAGTTTTACTATGACCAAGAAAAAATGGTAGGAAAATAGTATAGTCACCTGATAATTTCTACACAGCTACATAGTTTGTCCTGTCACCTTTCCAACGAGTATTTGTTTATGTGATTTCAATATCATATGCTCCAATTATAAGGAAAAGAAACAAAAATCTACCCTTGTAGGGAATGTAGGAGGCAAAAGATAACTTGAAAACTTGATTTGGCTGCTAATGGTTCGACAAAAATATATAAATAAAAAAATCTAAACTAAAAATCTAAAAAACAATCTAAACTAAATTAAAAAGACTAAAAATCTAAATTCAAATTCAAATTAAAAATCTAAACTAAATTAAAAAAATCTAAAAAAATCTAAAGCTAAACTAATTTAAAGACTAAAGTCTAATTAAAAATCGTAATTAAACATCTAAAATCTAAACTAATCTACAACATGATTTTGAAATCAAGGTTTTTCCTATAGAACAACCGAAAGGTAAAAAAGAAGATGGTGAGGACAATAAGAAGCCTAAAGTTTTTTGATCAAGAAGAGGGTTTATTGAATTTGTGATTGCTTTTCTTTTTTTTTGCAATGAATGCAAGAAAGGAGGTCAATCTACAGTAAAGAAAGAAGCTAATTTTTATGGTGACATGATAATTGTTCCATTTATGGATCGTTACGAGCTTGTAGTTTTGAAGACTGTTGCAATATGCGAATAGAACAGAACAGACAATGCAACTTATAGAAAATGATGGTATGCTCATAGAATGATGCAGTCGAGATATTGGAAATCCATATTGTTTGGCGTCTATGAGAATAGAAAAAATTATGCAGTCTATAGAAAATGACGCTTGGCTTAATGATGAGATATATTATCTCACCGAAAATGAAGAATGGAGATCTAGTGATAGGAAAGACAACAATAACAAGAAAAATGAACCTGATAACCAAATATTTGCAGACAATTGTGCTTTTCAGTGGAGCAACATTTCCGATAAAATACTAACTTAAAAGTTTAATCGAAATATACTTCAGGATCACCTATGACTTGTAACTATGATGGGGAAGGACTTTACTTTTTCCCCGCCTATGACACCATTAAAATATTTCATTCAAACATCCTGCACACCATTTAAAAAGTATCAGAAATCAACATTATTTATCATGCAAAAACAATATTCATCTCCTATATTCCAAGTTCACGTCGGATTCACCAATGTAGATAGGGGAAAAATTTAGGGTAAATGCATAAACACCAATAATGAAACCCTAACAAGCACAATGAAGCATGAGACAACATGAAAATAAAAATAATAAACACAAACACAAATCGATATATTATGGTCGATTTATCTACATTTCTCTTCTCAACCTCATATGAGAATGCAAGATTTCGAAGGATTGTTGATGGAGGAATGTTGGTTGCTCACTATTCTAGCAACATAACATTAAGATGGAAATGATAGATGAAATATGATGGATGAAATATTGTAGAGACAATTCGACAGAGTAAGGGTACTTGAAGGCTCATCCCCCTAAATGTCTTGTGAGAGGTTATATTTATAGATTTTTGATGTGGATGGAAGAAGATTTGATTTTGGAGATAAGATTTGATAAGGATTCATTTTTTTCTGTATTTGACACAAAAGGAAATAAAACAAGATATGATAAAATTTAAAAAGATAGATACATTTGATTTTTTGTTTTAAAGGAAATAAATCCTAAAAATGGTGAGAGGGATAATTAATGAATTATCTAATTAAATAAATTAATTAGATACACATGAGTTCCAATTTTGGAAAGAAATCAAGAAGCTATTTTTAGGATTTTATTAATTAAATAAATATTTGATTTATTTAATTAATGTTGGATTTATGATTTAATATTAATTAAATAATATAAATTATTTTATTAAAATTAGAATAAAAAAGGCACTATGAATAGAAAGGAAATAAATGAAATTAGTCAAATAAATAAGATTTATTTAACTAATTAGATGATGACATGGGTACCTAGGGAAAAACATGCTACACGATGTCTAAATGATGTAATGTTGAAGGTGTTCATGGACATTTTTGGGTGTCTACAAAATCAACGACCATTAGAACCCTTAAGTTGATAAATATTTTCATCTATCCTTCTTTCAACATCAATTACAGTCACAAAGCCTTTTCTGATCTCATATCCATCATTTTGAAACATAAGATTTTTTTCTTTTCTACACATTTTCCAACACTCAAGAGGTTATGCCTTAATCCATTAACATAGTAAAACTCATCAGTATTATGCTTACCATCAAAATTGATAGAACCTTTTCCACATATCTTAGTAGATTTACCATCACCGAATCTAACATATCCTCCTTCATATTGTTCAAATTTAGCAAACTTACTCTTGTCATCGATAATATGATTAGAGCATCCACTATCAATGATCTAGTAGTTCTTCTCCTGTCTAGCATGAAAAACAAATACCAAAGTACATGTAGTCTTATCCTTTGTCTCTTGAGGTCTTTTCTTCATTAGATTTATTTGCATCTTCTCTAACATAATAAGTCTTCTTAACCATCTTTCTTTTGCTCTCTTTTTTTTTTTATTTAAAGCTTTGTTTGGTCATCTTGAAGCATAATGAACTAATTTTACATAACTAAAACAATTTAAAGGCAACTTGCCACTGTACTTTCTAGTACCCTTATTAATTCTCCTTAAAAATTTGGTACTCTCATCATCAAGATGCTCCTAATCTGATTCCTTAATCACCTTTGATTTTGTAACCTTAAAATTAGTCTCAAATTTTGCACCACTATTTGTTCCAAATTTTCTCATCTCAAAAGTAGTTAAAGAACCATAAAATTGATCTCTAGTATATTGATTTAAATTTGCAAATTCCTAAATAGAAGAAACGTTATGACTCTAATATTTAGGATGAATTCTAAGAATTTTCTTTACCACTGCCGGTTCTTTGAGTTTTCCACCAAGACGTCTAATGGAATTGATAACTTCATATACCCCTCACATGTAGCTTGTAATGTTTTTAGCTTCAAACATCTGCAAATTCTCAAACATGATCTTCAGATTCTGCATCTTAGCATGTTTTACCTTATCATCTCCTTCATAAATGCTTTATAACTTTACCATTTCTTTCATAGGCCTTGATCTCAACATCAGTACTTGGACCATTTGTAGGTGTATTATATCCATTCTTAATAGACTTATAGACATCAAATCCAAGATAAACAAAAAATCCTTCCATCCTTGTCTTCCATAATGCATAATCTATTCCATCAAACATAGGAATTTATTTCTTGTGCATCATCCTAGATCTACCTGAAGTGGTTAAGCTTTCTTCCAAGGAACCTTTCTCTAATATCAATTGTTTAATGCACAAGAAAAATGAGAGGGGGATGAATAATTTTTACATTAAAACTTCAAAAACCATCACAAACATTCAAACCCATATTAATCTAATTAACCCTTAATTTTTTTATAATAATTTAGCATGAAAAGAAAATAATAGAAACTAAAATGCAATCAATACCATAGACAAGAGAACACTATATTTATGTGGAAAACCCAAGATGGGAATAAATACGGTAAGAATTAGCTCACAATATAAAGTAATATCAACATTGAATATAATAGGGCTCACTGCCAAAGGGATCACTACCCAAGAGAAAAAAAGTCTCATTTTCAAAATAGAAAAGACGATAGAGAAGAGTGTCACAATTATTTAAAAGTAACAAAAAAATGCACCACAACATCACCATCACCTTTGTAATCTTTCTAAATAATTGTATACACCTAATACTCACTACATTTAGTAATCTAACACATGAAATATCACACTACACTTTATAAATTCTTACCCTAAAACCTTACAAATCACATCACTCACATGATACTCATATCTCTTCACATCCCTCAACAAATTAGATTATATTTATATCATCTTCAACCTTGAAAACATTCTCCAAGGTTAGCTATGCATCTCAATCGTGCAAATTCAAATTAGGTCAAAACCAAAACATTCCCACGGTGGAAACGAATGAAGTTTGACAATAACACACCTTAGCTAGGAACCAAACTACAAAGAAACATAGAACAAAAACATTTGTCCCAAACACCTCTACATTACACAATTCACACACTATGAACAAATATTTCTTTACACAATAATCCAACACACAAAATTCTAATTATAACACCTATGATCAACATATATTAAATGCACAAGTAGATCTTCAACCTAGAAGAACTCTAGAGAAAAACTAGAACAATACTCTTCAGCCCAAAACAACATTACAATTCATGGTTTCCTCTTTTTATCAAATTTTCTCGAAAGAACTTTGAAACCAAGCATCATAGACACATCCTCATTAAATTAAGTACTTCTAGAACCAACTAAAAATTAGCAACTCAACCACACTAGTGGCTTACTAATGAAAATAGAATTCAACTAATCAAGCCATCATTAATACAACAAATTAGACAACACCAATAACTACACATACTCTAGCAACAATCTTTTTCTCATCAATTAAAATACAAGATTTTTGACATCAATGACAACACCAAGCTGTTCATACTTGCAATAAGATGAAATTATTAGGGTGAATATAATGAAACCAAACGATAATGAATGATTAGGATGAAGGGGAAATATGAGGATGAAAATGGATGATTATGATTAGAATAGATTGAGATGAAAATGGATGATTAATATGGGGTAATGAGGATGGAAAAATCAAATTGGAGATGATGTGGATAGATTGACTTGGAGGACAACTATATTTTTATTTTTTTCAAATATTTTGATGTTTTTGGGTTTTTTTTAGTTTTTTGAGTTCCCTATTTTTTTTTGGATTTTATGCTTTATAATAAAAATTCAAAATAAAATAAAACAAAAAAAACTAAATCCTATGGATTAATTTGGCTAAGAGTCCCCTTTTGGCTTCAAGTGGGAAAGGTGATCTAAACATTCAAGCACATAAGACACATTGACAAGAATAACTCAAGTGGGAATATCAATCCTTGTTGGCACACGACACCACAAGAAATATTGCAAAAAGTCTCAAATAGGATTCACAAGCTCAACTATGGGAATCCTCCATATACCACAAGGGTACGTGAGGCCTAATCCATAGATGAAAGAGAATACTTCCAAACAATCAGGAGGAGAGGGTAACCCACTCTCCACCTTCACTTCTCAAAGGTATAAATCTCTAAGAGTCTAAGCCCAAATTGACAATATTCTACTTGCAAGAGACATGTATTTTGATTCATCCCTACTCTTTATACTCTGTGGAAACATGGGAGTTGTTGTTGTACCCTAGGGTGATGAAATCCCTAAGTTGACCTCCTAAAAAAGAAACCAATACCATTTATTTCTGATCTTGAAGATCACTCTAAGGTGCAAGATGAGAGCATAGATAAGTGAGTCTCTGGGATTAAAAGACATTTATTTTAAGTCCAAAATCCAAATGTGAATGGTTAATTTTTATCCCAATTTTTAATCTGAGAAGAACACACAAAACAATATTTTCTAAAGAAAAAATAGATTGCAAAAATGGATTCCTTTTGATTTTTTGATAAATTTTAAAAATTAATTTGCTAAGAAATTATTTTGTATTAACAAGTTATGAGAATTTAAAGATTCAAACTAGGTTGAATTTGACCAAGTGCACCTAATTTTTTGGAGAAAAATATGAAAACTACACTTGCACCATAAGAAAGAGCTTTGAAATATCTTTCCAACACCTTTTGAATTTCCAACACTTTCCCATTTTCATAAAACTACTCCTTCTAGGCTTGCAAAGGAAAAAGAGTGGCTATGTTAAGCCCCAAGGTGCCTAGTGCTTGGAAATATGCTCTTGGGCATTGGGATAATCTCCACATGACCAAGCTATCTCTAAATGTACTATCAAGGCCAAGAAGTGAAGCCTCTGATCTATCATATGACAAGGGATAGAAAATATTGATTACTATTCTAGTAAGAGAATTTTCCCCAAGAATAAGTAAAACTAGTTTTGTCTTGATCTTCAAGTACTATTATAATATAATTCTATCCATTTAAACTATCTAAGAAATAAAATATCTCCTTCCCTACAAGAGTATCAAGCACTCAATCAATAAAAGGTAAGGGAAAATGGTTTTTTTCAGTTTCCTTATTAAGAGTTCAATAATCCAAAAAAGTAATCCAATTATAATTTTTTGTAGGCACTAAAACTCATAGTGAAACTCATTGGCTATCTAAAAGTGGATAGATGAAGCATATTAAGTATTTTTTTCAATTCTTCTTTAACAATTTCATGTAAGATAGGATTTCATCTTTGTTCTTGTCTTACTAGATAGCGTAACTCTTCCATATAAATGTGGTGGATGCAACTATCTAGATGTATACCACACATATCCTAATATTCTCATTCAAATTCAACTTTAGGAATTCTCAATTTAGGTATTAAATAATTTTTTTGTGTTTTACTTAATTTTTTATTAATGTAGATTTTTTTCCCTAGCAAAAAAATGAATGTATTGTGATTGAGTAGGTGTTGATAGAGTTATAGATATTTATTGTGAAGTGGATGGTAATAATAAATTACATAATTATTACCTAATTTGAGTATCTATATCATTAAAAAAATCAAAAAACTAAATAACTATGTGGTAATAATTGATGCAACATTATGAAATATTGAATAGATTGTGAATCACAAACTAAAGGTAAGTTCCCAAATGGATAATTATCATTTGTACAAGAATGATAATTTATTCTTTCCAAAAATCTATTTGAAGAATATATTTTTTTTTAAATAGTAATGATATAATCCTCTAATGATTCTTGTAGATTAAGACTTTGATCAATTGTTAAAATCAAAACGATTACTTCATATCAATTCTAGTCCACAATGGACCATTTGTTCCTAACAAGGGCTCTGCTAAAAGATACAATGTTAATTTTTTATTTTTTCTCTATTATAAATAGCCATATTACATTGGCAATAATTGATAGAAATTTTAGTGGCCAACCAAGGTTGTCCCAAAACAAATGATATCTCTTTGGCTTTATTTAAGGCTACAAAACAATTTAGTTGGTTGGATATTCCCATGAATCAATAGAAATAATGACATATTCAATATTACATTTATATTTTACCAAAGAATGATCATCCATCTACTAAGTTGTAGGTGTAACACCCCACCATGCATGCCCCAAAGGATAACCTAACATCTAACAATAACCACACAATTTTTATTTTGAAAGGAAATACTAACATGATATATAAACCATCTTACAACTCTAATACATAAACCATACATATAAAACATCTAACTAGTCCTTTGGGGTGACATGACTGCATTGCATTGCAAACATTCAAACTCAACATGAAAACCATTAACGATGATAGCCATACACATGAATTCATTTAAAAACCCTTCTATAAAAGAGATGAACAATGTAAATACATCCATAACCATACATAGTAATACATCCATGATCACATGATAATATCAAAAGATAGATCCATTATATTTGTCATCAGAATACTCCTCAAAATCCAAAGGTTACATGATTATAAATATTTTCATAGATACAACACACATAAGAGTAATGTATGCTAACCAAATATTACAACACCATAACCATAAATGTTAACACAAACTTCCCTGATAACAATGGGAAGGATTCCATAATTAAATAAGGAAATACATCAAAAAGGAATATAGAACATAACACCAAAACTGTCACCAACACTGGAAAGCTTAGGAGCCACTACAACCAGCACAACTCTGCAACATCACGATTGTTGGTGGGAAACCCAATGGGTTCATACCACATTTTGCCCGACCATATGGACTCCAAGGTCCACCCCATGTGCAAGGAGATGAAAAGTGGACCCACAACGTAAAAATAGTCAAGTGTACAAGGCTGACATGACTCCACAATCCAAATGGAAAAAATAAAAATATATGAACAACCACTTCTAGAGGTACATGAAAAATGAGGGAGAAACTACAAACATACATGATTTCTAAAGAGAGGAGTTTCATCACATAAGCTCAATATGGGTTACCCAATGCAGATCTTGATAGTTATCGACCACCTACCTGGTTAAACCCTAGCAACCTCAACCGATCCTCGGCCCCCATTCACACTCATGAGGGATCAACATATGTTTCAAGAGGACAAGGCAATTGATCTTTCCCATTCCAGGCCTTCCCACTCAACTCAAGCCTAAATGAGCACTTGAACCATGAGTGAGGCTAACTTATCTAGATTAATGAGAGATACTAGCCAAACCCCCTTAATTAATTATTAGGTTAAAACTGATTAAGGAAACTCTCAATAAGTTACCCATACACCACTTTGTGCATCGGCCCCCATTGAGAGCCACTCCCCCTACTAACAAAAAAATCTCAAAATCACAAATGGGCAAGCCAACTTGAACAAGATACCAAAACCAAAAATTTAATACACCAAGTGTGGCATGCACCGTCTCATAGTAGAACTTCATAGTAAACAACTTCCAAGTGCAAGGCTAAAACCCACAAAATCAAGTACAAAAATCAGCAACATAAGAAATCCTTTCCCCACCTCTGGAAGCCTACAACCGACCACCGATGAATTCACAACCGATGATTAAACAAGATGTAATGGTTTCCAATAGAAAAATTCCAGCATATAATAACTCCTCAAAATACATCAACTCAAGATGGAGACAAATCAACAAGGAAATATTTGAATCATCCTTCACAAATACATCATAAACAAAAGGTTTCATGAACATTAAAATCATTTTTTAATTTCTCTAACACGTTCAAAGAGTAGACCCATTTTAATAATCGATTACATTCTCTTTATACACTCGATAGGAAAATTATTAAATTGATTTTAAAGAAAACTTTAAGATCATTTTCTTATGAGTACTTAAAACCCCCTTCAACACAATTAAATTTATAAACATAATAGTTATTTATTTATTTATATATGTAAAAGAGATTGCTTATATATATATATTCAATCTAGACAGCCTACTTTCTTAAACAATAGATTGGAATTTTTTAATAAACAAAACATCATATACTACCATACATATATATATATATTGAAAACAAAAGAAAAAAATCTATAACAAAATGACTAGAGAACTCGAATCATGACATTCATAAATATGCAGCCCATAAGGGCGCGGCTAGGCAATGCTATGACAGACCAAATTTACAATTAAACTCTAGAACAAGCAGATTAATGGTCGGAAAAAAACAACATAAAATCCTAAAGAAATCTATGCCATGAGTAATATAATGAGTACCTTTCACTAATCGCACTAAAAAGAAAATATAGGAATATATATATATATTTCGATTTACACCAAAGTTGAATTCTCATGCATACAACCATTGAGACACAATATAGAAGGTTGTAGTAGGAGAAAATTTTAAACAAAAGGAGGCTAATTCACAATAACGAAAGCAAGGAGAAACAAAGGATCATAAAGCCAGACTAATGCACTCAACCAGTGATTAATTTGTAGCCCTTAAGTAGGTATGTAAACTAGTCACTAGTAGTAAGAAATAACGACTCCACTTGCAGCAATGAAGAAAGAATATAAGTGAAGGAAGATGAGTTCCAACACCTAACCTAGAGCATAATCATGGACATAAAAATCTAAGCATTGAAACCTAGAGATAAGAAATCTAGTGATAAATAATATATAGCGAATGTCCAATGGATGCATGAAATTCAAGTTTCAAACGTAGGCTAAATCTATTGTCAATAAAATCAAAAACTGAACCATAGCGAAACGAACAACAATAGGAAATTATATCAAGAAACTCAAGGTAAAGAGCAGGAAAAAGCTACAAGTAGCGGCCAGGAGGAAGAGGGGCGCGTGGCTGGAAGACAAGAGGATGTGCCTATCCAAGCTCTAAGACAAAGAAATAGACTCTAAAAACTCTCAAGCAAATATAATTAGCAGATGCAAAGCCATTTCTCTCAACCATTCAACGGATAAGAAAGCGTAGGCGTAGCATGGAAAAAAAATTAGATCGAACCAAAAAAGGTACACAGTGGCATAAAGAAATTAAAAGCATATAGAAGAGAATTGATTTCAATCAGAAAATAAATGATATGCAATTCAACGAATATCGATTACCAAGAGAAGAGCCGACACATAAACAAGCATCGAAGAAAAATCATGATGGAGAACTCACTTGGAGTCCAACACATGATGATGAAGTTGATGTGTTGAAGATCACTTGTTCGCAGCCACTATATCCTTCTCCAACAATTTGATCACTTACAAAGATTGACACACTCAAACACAATTTTCCCCCACAACCAGTTGGATTCTTTTTTTTATAATTAATTTTCTCTAAGGAGTAACTTTTCTTTTTCAAAAATAAAAGACCAACTCCCAAAAACCCAAAGCCAGCACTATTAAACCAGATAAGAGTTTTCAAAAATAAAAATCAGCAATAAGGACAAGTTTCTGATTAAAAGTCAGTTCGGAGTTGTGCATGTGCACACACCGCATTTTTTTTCTATTTTAATTTTTCTTTCATCATTCATTCGAAAATAATAGCTTCTATATTTATTTCAAAATCAAAATACTTTCCCACATTTATATAATTAACTCATTTGATAATAGAATTATCAATCATTATAAAATATAATTTAAAAAGATTGTTTTCTCCATATTGAAATGATTATCTTTTCATGATAATAAATTATCAATTATTATAAAATTCCATTAAACAATAATCTTAACAAAACAATTTAATTTAATTATTTATTAATAACCATATACTTTATATTTGATAACATTAATTTATTTAATTCTTATTTTAAATTCTCACTTTATTTAAATTGCCTTGTAATTCACATTTTAATTTAATTAGCTAATTACACAAAGTCATTAAAATATTAAATCCACCACAAATACAATAACACAATAACCAACGAAATCACATTACATCATGATTAAACGAATTACTCGAATGCCATGGAAGGCCAAAATGGAGGGACACTACATCCTCCCCCACTAAGCTTCGGCTTACTCCTAGAAGTCGCAAGGTAAAGTAAAACATACGCAGTCGAAAGCAACATCACTGAAAAACAACCACGTGACAACACAATTAAATCAATTAACATGAAAAACCAAACAAGACAACTGATAAGGATAACAAACTAGACAAACGGGTTACCAGACAAGTACTCTTCCTCATCGAGGATGATGGCAAGGTTGGGAACCTTCTTTTCAACTCAATTTTTTCACATCATACCAATTGGATTTTATAAGGCATGCTCATACCTTATGGTGTAGGTGGAGTCAATGCCTGGTACCTACAACCTGCATAAAAACACACTGTCGAGCATATATATATATATATAAAATAACAAACACATCGTGAGAGGAAGTCATAGCATAGCAGGGCACTTGCGAATGGGTGATGCTACACCATCCCCCTCTCCAAGACCACAAACCATAATCCACATCATCAAGTACGAGAATTACATCATCAAATAACACTAATTACATGAGAATCATCATCATATAAAAATCACTAATCCAATGCATAACAAGCATAGTACTATTTCCACATGCTAAACATAACCACGTTAATCCAAAATCAACAACATACTCCATAAATCACCACAAGATGAACATCAGTAAAGAAAGTGATGATCATCCAACTCAAATAAACTTTCATCCACACCAAATCAAAATGGTAAAACAACCACCAACAAAGTCTCAAGATACATAACCTAACCTAATAAGTATCAATCTAGAGAAATCAATACAAGTTCAATAATCAAAATATGTGTCAAAGTTTACGCTTTTTCAAGAACAAAAAACATAATTTATCCCTTCATAAGCACAACATTCCAGATTTAACACACACACTCATCATATACACACATAAATTCACATCATTGGGAAACACATCACAAGGCAACACGAGTTTTCATCATGCATCCCTGGTAGGAAGAATATCAGTGCATTGTGCACTACATCGAGGGTCCTATCCTTTCCACCAGTTTTTTGCACCATTGGACCACACCACCTAATGAGAAATAATGGGTTACTTAGCAAGGACGACAGAATGGTGAAAACCTAAAATCAAGAGTTGAAGCACAAGGTTACATAATGGGCTCAATTGACCTAGAGTACCTAGTGTTTGCTAACCTTGGATCTGATACCAAGATGTAATTCCTCGCCACACACATGCCAAATGACAAGATAACGTCTAATAATAACTGCACAAATTTTTTTTTAAAGGAAAAACTAACATGATATATAAACCATCTTACAACTCTAATAATGAAACCATACATATACAACATCTAACTAGTCCTCTGGGATGACATGACTACATTACGTTGCAAACATTCAAACTCAACACGAAAACCCTTAACGATGATAGCCATACACATGCATTCATTTAAAAACCCTTATATAAAAGAGATGAACAATGTACATACATCCATAGCCATACATAGTCATACATGTTGTGATCACATGATAATATCAAAAGATACATCCATTACATTTTTCATCAGAATACTCCTCAAAATCCAGAGGTTACATGATTATAAATATTTCCATAGATACAACACCACATAAGAGTAATGTATACTAAGAAAATATTACAACACCATACCCATACATGGGATAAACCATACATGTTCCAAAAAAATTGCCTTATAAAAACAAGAAGGAATCCATAATTACATAAGAAAATACATCATAAATGAATATAGAACATAACAACAAAACTGTCACCAACATTGGAAAGCTTAGGAGCCACTGCAATTGGCACAATTCTATAGCATCACGATCATCAATGGGGAACCTAATGGGTGCATAGCACATTCCACCCGACCATGTGGACCCCAAGGTCCACCCCCATGCAAGGAGATGACAAAAGGACCCACAAGATAAAAACAGTCAAGTGTACAAGGCTGACATGACTCCACAATCCAAATGACAAAAAAATAAACATATGAAAAACCACTTCCAGAGGTACAAGAACAATGAGGGGCAAACTACAAACATACATGGTTGTTAAAGGGAGGAGTTTCATCACATAATCTTGATATGGGTTATCCAATGTAGATCTTCATAGGTTACCGACCCCCTTACTTGGTTAAACCCTAGCAACCTCAACCGATCCTTGACCCCCATTCTCACTCATGCAGGATCAACATACCTTTCAAGAGGACAAGGTAGTTGATCATTTTCATTCTAGGCCTTCCCACTCATCTCAAGCCTAAACGAGCACTTGAACCATGAGTAAGGCTAACTTATCTAGATTAATGAGAGATACTACCAAAACCCCCCTAATTAATCATTAGGTTATCACTGATTAAAGAAACTCTTAATGAATTACCTGTATGCCACTTTGTGTGTTGGCCCCCATTGAGAGCCACTCCCCCTGCTAACAAAAAAAATCTTAAAATCACAAATGGGCAAGCCAACTTACACAAGATACCAAAACCAAAAAGTAAATACACAAAGTGAGTCATGCACCATCTCATGCTAGAACTTCATAGTAAACAACTTCCAAGTGCAAGGCTAAAACCCACAAAATCAAGTACAAAAATCAATAACATAAAAAATTGTTTCCCCACCTCTAGAAGCCTAGAGCTGACCACCCATGAATTCACAGCCAAGGATTAAACAAGACGTAATGGTTTCCAACAAAAAAATTCAAACATATAATAACTCCTCAAAACACATCAACTTAAGATGGAGACAAATCAACAAGGAAATATTTGAATCATCCTTTATGAATAAATCATAAACAAAAGGTTTCACGAACATTAAAATCATTGTTTAATTTCACTAACATGTTCAAAGAGAAGACCCATTTTAATATCCGGTTACATTCTATTTATACATTCAATAGGAAAATTATTAAATTGATTTTAAAGAAAACTTTAGGATCGTTTTATTATGAGTACTTAAAACCCCCTCAACACAATTAAATTTATAAACATAATGTTTATTTATTTATTTATATAAAAGAAATTGATTATATATATATATATATATTAGATCTAGACAGCATGTTGTCTTAAACAGCAGATTGGATTTTTATTATAAATAAAACATCATATACTACCATACATATATATATGCAAAATAAAATAAAACAATCTATAGCAAAATGACTAGAGAACCCGAATCATGACATTCATAAAGATGCAGCCCATAAGGGCGCGGCTAGGCAATGTTATGACAGATCAAATTTGCAACTAGAACAAGCAGATTAATGGTCGAAAACAATCAAAATAAAATCATCGAATTCTCATGCATACAACCATCGAGACACAATATAGAAAGTTGTAGCAAGAGAACATTGAAACAAAAGGAGGCCGATTCACAATAACCAAAGGAAGGAGAAACAAAGGCACATAAAGCCAGACTAACGCAATCAGCCATGGATTAATTCACAGCCCTTAAGTAGGTACGTAAACTAGTCACTAGCAGTAAGAAATAATGACTCCACTTGCAGCAGGGAAGAAAGCATATAAGTGAAGGAAGATGAGTTCAAATGCCTAACTTAGAGCATAATCACGGAGATAAAAATCTGAGCATCGAGAACCAAAGATAAGAAATCCACTGATAAATAATATGCATTGCATTTCCAATGGATGCATGAAATTCGAGTTTCAAATGTAGACTAAATCAATTGTCAATAAAATAAAAAACTGAACCATAGTGAAACCAGCAACAATAGAAAATTATATCAAGCAACTCAAGGTAAAGAGTAGGAAAAATCTACAAGTAGCGGCCAGGAGGAAGAGGGGTGCGTGGATGGAATTCAAGAGGCTACGCCTAGCCAAGCTCTAAGACAGAGAAATAAACTCTAAAAAAACTCAAGCGAATGATATTAGCAGATGCAAAGCCCTTTCTCCCAACCATTCAACGGATAACAAAGCACAGGCGTATCATGCAAAAGAAATCAGATATAACCACAAAAGGTATACGGCGGTATAAGGAAATTAAAAGCATATAGAAGAGAATTGATTTCAATCAGAAAATCAACGATATGCAATTCAACGAATATCGATTACCAAGAGAAGAGCCGACACATAAACAAGCATCGAAGCAAAATCAAGATGGAGAATACCTGGAGTCCAATGCATGACGATGAAGTTGACATGTTGAAGATCACCCATTCGCAGCCACTATATCCTTCTCCAACAATTTGATCACTTATAGAGATTGACACACTCAAACATAATTTTCCCCCAAAACCAACTGGATTCTTTTTTTTGAATTAATTTTTTTTTGCAGAGTGAGTTTTCTTTTTCGAAAATGAAAAATCAACTCCCAAAAATCCAAAACCAACACTATAAAACGAGAGAAGAGTTTTCAAAAATAAAAATCAGCAATAAAGGCAAGTTTTCAATTAAAAATCAGTTGGGAGTTGTGCATGTGCACGCACCCCATTTTTTTCCTATTTTAATTTTGCTTTCATCATCCGTTTGAAAATATCTTCTATATTTATTTTAAAATCAAAATACTTTCTCATATTTAAATAATTAACTCATTTGATAATAGATTTATCAATCATTATAAAATATAATTTAAATAATTTTTTTTTCCATATTTAAAAGATTATCTTTTCATGATAATAAATTATCAATTATTATAAAATACCATTAAACAATACTTTTAACAAAAAAAAATAATTTAATTATTTATTAATAGCCATATACTTTATATTTGATAACATTAATTAATTTAATTCTTATTTTAAATTCCCACTTTATTTAAATTGCCTTGTAATTCACATTTTAATTTAACTAGTTGATTACACAAAGTCATTAAAATATTAAATTCACCACAAATACAACAACACAATAACCAACAAAATCACATTACATCACGATTAAATGACTTACTCCAATGCCACGGAAGGCCAAAACGGAGGCACACTACAGTAGGTGTAGGCCTAAATTTTTGAAGACATAAGTTTTCTTCCATTTCACTAGTCATAACATTTATAGAAACTCCCAAATTGATAAGTGTATTTGGAATATATATTTGACCAATACATACCTAAATAATTGGAATCAAAAGATCAAAATTAGGAATTGAAATATTTTCTAACATAAGACCTATAAGTTGTCCAATTACTTGAGCAAATGTTTGGATCTTGTTTCCTTTTCTATTTTCATGTTCATTCTTCTTGAACTATTAAAGTATAAATAGGAACATCCTTAATTTCTAGAAATAGAGGGATTTTGACACATACATTTCTAATTTTATTAATAAGATCAAATTAAAAATGCGATAGCTCCTTTTAAATAGGTTGGGGGTGAAATTTATTTGGATATCAAGAAGGTGTAGGTGGTGTCAATGTCTTATCAAGACTAGGTTGAGTTTCTGTAAGTTCCTCTTGTGACTCCTAAAATTTGGTGGCTACTACATGTTTGGATCCTTGAAGTGTTTTTCCTAACCTATTATGTATCTCATTTATTTCTAATGTATTGATAGGATAAGTTGGAAATTGAGTCTCCTCATTATTATAGACAAGTTGCGCTACCTTATTATTATTTGGATTTGGTGTAGGTTGTGTAAGAATAGGGATGGCCCTTAGGGGTGAAGATTGTTTAACTAGTAGTTTATTATATTATGATGGTGTAGGTCGTAAAAGAGCTATTGTTGTGGTGGCTATGGATAAATAGTAGGTGGTGTATGATATATTGGATATTGCAAATATTATATTGGTATTTCCCTTAATGACTGTTGACATGGTGGTGGAGAATGATTTTCTGAGTATTGGTTAGATAATTGAGGATAGTATGGGGTTTTTTCTAGCCTCCATACAATCCTATTTGAGTATAATATGAAAAAAAAAATGTTGTCCACTAGATCCTATAGAATTGTAAGGTGCATTAAAATGAATGATCATACCTAGTCACATAGTTCATTATTTCAAAGGTCTTCTTTTGGACATATAATAAATAGGTACATTATTATATTTTATTCTTACCATATCTATAATTAATGGTCATAAGGGAGTACTTTTGCTAACATCCCCTAAAGGTGAAATGATAGTTCTATTATAAGGGTATTATTCACTAGTATGCTCATTACAAGTAGGATAGAAAATATAATGTGCTTTCACTTATCTGATTCCTATCTTTACATGTATACAAAGTATCTATTTTTTTCCCCATATGACTATATAAGAAAACTAATTCATCAAGTAACATACCCAAATATTGCTTGGTGATACATGATGTGCTAGCCTAAGAAACCTGTTTGCTATAATAACTACATATAAATAAATGAAATATTGAATAGTTCCTAAAAAAAATCACAAAACATTAAATTCAATTAATAACATATGAGGATCTTCAATAGAAATTCTTTGGAAGAATATAAAGGTTCAAGGAGGTATGATCTTTATGCGTGTTTCTACTTCAAGATTGATAATGAGAAATTCAAATGTTATTGGAGAATTATTGGCTAATGCTTTCTCAGCTTCATGGTTGGTTCCTTTTGCATTTACCATAGTTTTAAATGCCCATGGATTCCAATGAATATTAAAATATGAGAGATGTATTTTATATTGTCTCTTAACTTCATGTCTATCCCCACTTCTTCAAGCATACAATTCTTTAAACTATTATGCAATATCAACTAGACTAAGAGTTTTTCAATATTGATGGTTTAATTTTATGTCATCTTTCCAATGGAATACTATGTGTTGATTCATGATCAAATTATATTTAATCACATGTGGATTATATAGTGTTTGATTCAATCACAAATTTTTATATATTGGGTTCAACTAGCTTCTTTTTCATGTATTTGTTAACAAGTTAGGAGTTCACCACTCATACATGTAATTATTTTGATTGGATGATGTATGGTAGTTTTATTTAGAAATATACTTTTATTATTTGTATCTTGATTCATGCATATATATGATTTAAAAAGTACAAATCTATGGTAATTTCCTAGGCAAGGTTGAAAAATATGTATAATTTCTATTTGACACAATGGTCTTAACTCAATCTACTTAGATATTAGTCCTTTAACATCGTTTCCCAAAAAACCACCAAAATATTGGGAAAAAATTGAAGGTGATAGTTTTAATTCCATGTTTATGGTATCCGCAAGATCATAATGGGCCAAAAATGGCAATAAGAAAAGAAACACATTTTCACTTTGCCAAAAGCATGAAACATAAAGTTTAATTTTTGTATGGGTTGGATAAAATATGATTTGGGTTCGATAATACCAAACCAAAATGGATATCCATTATTAATGGATATCTGTTAATAATCGATATCCATTTACCAAAATTAATTTTCATCGATTTTATGTATTCAAAACACATATCTATTTTTGAAAAGAAAAACATATATCCATTTTGAAAAGAAAAAAATATATCCATTCTGAAAAGAAAAATCAATATCTGTTTCCTATAATATTTTAATTAATTTAATATTTTCAAAATTGGTACCTTTTTGAAAAGAAAAATGGATATCCATTTTGAAAATAAAAATGGATATCCATTTTGAAACTGAAAAAGGATATCCATTTTGTAAATCAAAATGGATATCTGATTTGTAAATAAAAAAGGATATCCATTTTCTAAATCAAAATGCATATCTAATTTGCAAATAAAAAAGGATATCCATTTTGTAAATCTAAATGGATATCTAATTTGTAAATAAAAATGGATATTCATTTTGAAAAGCCCAAAAAAGCACACTTCCATAAAATGGGCATAATGTTTGTGTTACTTATCAAATTATTTTTATTTTTTATAGGTTTTGGAAAGGTTATTTATAGATCGAAACAATGGATGAGATAATTTTCATAGATTTTGCACCAAAAAATAATTATAATCATTTTATGCTGATTCTTAATTTTTAAAATTTTTAATTCTCACAATTTTTGCATAGCAAGTCTTTCTCATGTTTTTTTTTCAATAATCATCCCAAAAGACTTGAAACATTAAAAGGGTAATAAATAATGAAACATTTATATTTTGTACTAATGAGAGTAAAAAAATTTCATAAATCATCAGATAAGGCCTCCTTGTTGTCTTTGATGTTATGCACACATTTTCCCAAGTTCAAATAGAACATATCTCTCTCCCTTTCTCCCTCTATCTATTTAGTTATCTCTCCCCCTCCTTCATTCACCATCTCTACCGATCTCGCCCCTTTTCCCTTACTCTTCATTTATCTATATCTTTCTTATCTCTCCCCCTCTCTACCTAGCTCTCTCCCTTTCTATTCCCCTCTATCTTTCTCAAGTTATATATATATATATATCCCTCTTTCTATCTCCATCTCTTCTTGTCTCCCTCTATCCATATCAATCTTTCTATATGTCTACTTCTCTCTATATCTCTCTATTTCTCTCCCTTAATCTCCAACCCTCTATTTATTTATATAATCTCCATCTTCATCATGTTATCTCCATATCTCTCTAACTCATATACACACACATTACATCTTCATCCCTATCTCTATCTCTTTATCTATCCCCTTCTCTCTATCTCTCTATACCTCTCTCTCTATCTCTCCATACCTCTCTCTATTACATTTCTCTATCACATCATTTTTGTCTCACTCTTTCCCCCTATATCTATATCTCCCTATCTCTCTCTTTATATCTATCTATCTCATAATATCTACCTCTCTATCTTATTCATTCTCTCTCTATCCCTTTCTATCCATATCTTTCTCTACCTCTATCTCTTTATCTCTCTATCTCTCTCCCCATCTCTCCCTCCGTCTATCAACCTTTATAAATCGATCTATCTCTCTACCTATCTCTCTCCTTTAATCTACCTCTATCTCTCTATCTATCTCCTCTCTATCTATCCCCCACTCTCCCTCCCTCCTCTATCTCTCCCCTCTCTATCTCTCCATCTTTCTCTCTACCTCTTTATCTCTCCCTCTCTATCTCTATTTCTCTCTCTATCACTTTATATTACCATTTATATCTCTCTATCTTCATATTCCTATATACCTCTATATTTATTCCTATGTATTACCAACTCCCTATCTCTCTATATTTGTATCTCTCCCTTTAACTCTCTTTATCTATATACCTATTCTCTCCCTCTTCCTCAATATTTCTCTCTACCTTTCTATAGGTAGATAGAGAGGGTGAGTGGAGATAGAGAGAAGTAGATAGGGAAGGTTAGAGAGGTAGAGAGGAGAGAGAGAAGAGAGATATAGGCAAATATCTAAATAGAGAGACATAGGGAAAGATAGAGTGATAGAGTGAGGCACATATAGAGAGACAAAGAGATGAGATAGAGATAAGTAGAGAGAAAGGGATGAAGGGAGAGATAGATAGGTATGTTGGGAGGGATATAGGAAGAGGTATCTAGAAAGAGAGGAGAATGGAGATGGGGGATAAAGTGAAGTAGAGATATAGAGAGAGGTATGGTTGGAGGGATCGAGGGAGAGGTAGGTAGAGTGAGGGAGGGTGAGGTGATATAAAGAATTATAGAGGGAAGGTGAGAGAGAGGTAAGGTGGGAGGGGTAGAGTGAGAGGTAGATAAAGAGAGAGGGTGAGGGGATGTAGGGAGAAGTAGAGAGAGATATGAGATATATAAGGAGAGAGAAAGGGAGGGTGGGAGGGATAGAGGGAGAAGTACAAAGAGAGAGAGGGTGAGTGGAGATAGATAGAAATAGAGAGGGGAGGTGAGAAAGAGGGTGAATAGAGATACAGGGAGACATCTAAAGTGAGAGATAGGTAGAATAAGGGAGGGATGGAATGAGAGGTAGGTAGAGAGAAATAGAGAGGGGAGATAGAGATAAGTAGGGAGGGGGGGAGGAAGGGAGAGGTAAAGATAGAGAGGTAGGGTGGGAGGGATATAGGGAGAGGTATGTAGACAAAGATGAAGATGAAAATGGTAGATAAAGAGAAGTAGAGATAAAGTGATGGAGTTAATATGGTCACACTCCATCTCTCTACCTAACTCTCCCTCTATCCCTCCAACCTTACCTCTCCCTCTCTCTACTTCTCTTTATCTCCCATGAACAACTTCCTCTCTATATACATACCTATCCCTATATCTCTCCAAACCAACCTATCTATCTCTATATATCCCTTCCTCACTCCTATAATTCTCTCTCTCCCCTCTCCATTTATCTCTACCCACCTCTCACTCCATCCCTCCATCATTCCCCCTCTCTCCCCTTAGATATCTCTTTATATATATATCTCCAGCCTCTCCTCTCTACCTCTCTCTCACCTTCCCTCTCTAATTTTATCTATCTCCATTCACCCTCTCTCTCTCTACATACTTATCCCTCTATCCCTCCCACCCTAATTCTATCTCAATACTTCTCTCTCTCTCTATCTCTATCTCTCTCTCTCCCTCCCTCTCCCTGTCCCTCTCTTTGTACCTTTCTCCCCTTCCCCCTCTACTTCTCTCTATCTCTCCTCACCCTCTCTCTCTACCTACATCTCACTAGAAATCCCACCCACCTTATCTATCTCTCCCCTTCCCTCTATACTTATCAAGCTATACCACCTCACCCCCTCTCTCTCTACTTACCTCTACCTCTATCTCTCCCGCCTTACCTTTCTCTCTCTGTCTCTACTTCTATTTATCTCCCATCTCTAGCTTCCTCTCTATTTACCTACCTCCACCTATATGCATCCCACACTACCTATCTATCTCTACATCTCCCTTCCTCCCTCCTCTAATTCTCCTTGTCTCTCTCTTTACCTATCCCTCAATCCATCCATCCATAATTCCCCATCTCTATCCCTTTAGATATCTATATATATATTCTCTATCTCTCTCCTCTCTACCTCTCTTACCTTCCCTCTCTAATTCTCTCTATCTTCCTCTCTCACATTCCTGAGCTTTACTCTTTGTATGAGTGAGAGGGAGAGAGGGAGAGAGAAGGAGATAGCGATAAGATGATGGAGAGATATATAGAGATAGATATGACCTAGGAAATATACTGGGGAAGAGAAATGGAGACATATAGGTAGAGAGAGGGAGGGGGAGAGGGATAGAGGGAGAGAGAGAGAGTGGGGATGAAGAAATAGATAAATATGTAAAGAGCTAGTGGTGGAGAGGGAGAGAGGAAAAATAAATCTATTAGGTACACTTATATACTGAAAAATTAGAAATATCAATGATGTACCAAATTTTAAAGTGAAACCCTAATGTCATTGGTAAGGATGGGTAGGGTAAGTAAAATTTATTTGACAATTTCAAGATAATAGAGAAAGATGTAATAATATTAAATCAATGAATAATTGTGCATGCACAGAGTTTCAAATATAAGATTTAGATATAAATATCATAAAAGTATAGATCTAGAAGAATCCCTAATATGACTAAGAAACCATAGAAGAAGACTAGGTTGTATAAGATTTAATGGGTCTACTAAAATACATATATGCCTAAAGAGGGAAAAGGAGAGGAAATCAAGGGAGAGGTAGAGAGATAGGCCTAGATATTGGAAGAGAGAGAGATATACATAGAGAGAGAGAGAGATATAGGGAGGGAGGGATGGAGGGAGAGGTAGGTATAGAGACTGTTAGAGGTGAGAGGGAGAGATATAGAGAGGTATCTAGAGGGATAGGAAGAGAGTTGAGATTGAGTTAAGTAGAGAGGAAATGATGTAGGGAGGGAGATGTAGAGGTATATCTATATAAATAAAGAGTTCCAAAGAGGGACAAAGAGAGAGGGAAGGATGGAGGGAGAGAGAGGTAGAGAGATAGGTCTAGAGCTTAAGGAGAGAGAGAGTTAAAAAGGTAGGTCTAAAGAGGGACAAACATAGAGGCAAGGAGGGAGGTATGGAGAGGTAGACTGATTATTCTAGAGCTCAAAATATTGAGAAGGAGAGATCTAAAGAGGGAAAAGAGAGAGGGAGGGAGGGGAGAGAGACATGTGGAGAGATAAGTATAGTGCTCAAGGGGAGAGAGTCAAATATAGAGAGGTAGAGACAAGGAAAAAGAGATATGATAATTTATGAAGATTTGTTCATATCCTTACTACAAAAAATATAAATATTTTATTATTGGTTACTTCTCTAATGTTTCAATTATTTTTAGATGATTGTTACCCAAAAATTGTGAGAAAGGGACTTCATATACAAAAGTAGTGAGCATTTGATGTTTCAAAAGTTAAATATGAAGTTCAAATGACAATATTTTTTCTGTATAATCTAGAATCACTAACTAGTCCATTATATATAGATATAAATCACCTTTCCAATGCTTATAAAAAAAATTCAAAATTTTGATAAGAAACACAAAATTTATGCCCATTTTATTGAAGAGGGATTTTTGGGCTTTTCAAAATGGATATACATTTTAAAGACATAAAATGGGTACCCATTGCTAGAAAATAGATATCTATTTTTTTTCCCAAAATATACATCCGTTTTGAAGACCTAAAACAGGTACCCATTTTTATAAAATTGATATCCACTTTGCTTTTCAAAATGGAAATTAGATTTGTAGACGTAAAAATGGATAATCACTTTTTTTCACATAATTTGTTTTGCTCCATTTTTTCCTTGGGATTGCTTTGAGATTTTTCTTGGGGGTGTCAAACCTAAAAAATCACCTACCTCAAATATTTTAGATGTTTCATCCTCTTTTCATGACTTCACCCTTCATGTCGATGACTTCTCTTCATCTAAAATTGATGAAACGTAAAGGGTTTATTCAATAAATTGTGAACATTATAATAATATAAGCTATGCTTTATTTTGAACTTAGTAGATAATTATTATTGATTTTATACATGCACTATATGTAAAGTTCAAATTGATATACTAATTGAAAAACATCTATAACTTTTAAATGGTTACACATTTTTCAAATTAGAAAAGATGTGTCACACTCTATGCTTCAAAAAATATAGCTTAAGAAAAGAAAATCAGCAATTTTTGACCAAGTTAGGGTGGTTGGATACATGGATTTTAATATTTTAAAAATTCCCACTAGAAAATTTATAACTAATTATTTACTTAAGAAAAACTATGCATCACATTTGGGTATGTGTCCTCTTCATATACTAAAAAATTCAAGAAAAATATTTAATTTTTCTCATACATAGGGTGGCCAAACAATCACTTGGTTTTTATTTTTTTCAAAAATTTGAAGTACTGCTACATTAAAATTTCAAATTTTTACCTATTAAAATTACTTTTTTCAAAATAAAAACCTAGTAGCCTACACACTATATTGAATTTTCTACAAATTATATTCCTACATATTTTCCAAATTATGTTAATAATCTATTCGAATTCTTATGATAAGTTTCTTAAGTCTATTTTTAAAATTTTCATTGCCACTTCAAAGCCCTATTTGTCACATCATGATCATGCACTGATCATTTAAATAATGGTTTTTATTTTAGCTTACAACTTAGTTTAACCTTATGTTGATTTGAGTTGTAAACTTGTGAAACATGTAGTGGTTGTTTGATCAAGGGATGGAGGTAGAAATTTGGTATAATGAAATGTAATTTATCCTAGAAAATAAAGGATAACAACTAGAATCCTATTTGGTGTTTTGTTTTAAACTTGCTACAAGAAGATATTTTCTATGTAAACAATCTACTATAGGAAATTTTCTACGAGAATAGTTGTTATCTACAACAAAATAGGATTTAATTCAATATAGGAAATAAATTTTTAACTCACTCAAAATAAATCAACATATATTTAGATAGTGATTACCACAAGTAAAACATTAATCATTATACTCTTATGCATAAAAATAAACTTGGAAATCCATAACTCACACTTTTATTTTCTATATATTATAATTATGACACAATAATAAGAAGATAATGTATAACAAAAAATATAAATAATAATACTTCAAGCATAATAAAATAGAAAGTAATCACAAGGATTCCCTTGAGTGGGCCCTTCTTGTCGTTTGTCAAGTGATAGAATGAATTGTTGCAATTCCTTTTGATTACAACAAAAAATATATTTATTTTATTATTGTATGTCTATTAGATTTTGCATTCCTTTGTGTGATGATTTGTATATCCCATGATTCAAAACAACTAAGCTATAAAAATATTTAAAATATTATTTTTTCCTTCAACCAATAATCATAGGGGTTGAATTAGGCTTTATGGCTACTATATTGTTTTAATAGTAAAAATAAAATAAATTTTCTTTGTCTTATATCCATAAAGATGCAAAAAATGATAAAAAAATTACTTGAATAAATAATTTTAGAAATTTTCCATCCTAGAAATCTTCTCACCAAAGTTCACATAACATATTCTACTACAAGCAATCTATTTGGTCTATATTAGGAATTTGACTAAATATATTAGTACCCCTAAAAATTTGTGCCTAATTCATATTTTATTCCTCTAAAGACATACTAAATGGCTTCATTTAATATAAAATATTAATGGAAAAATGAGGGATTAAGGTGATGATTAAATGGATGTAGCATCGTAAATTATCACCATTGATGGTTTCAAAACAAGATTTTGCTCCCTCATATGTGCTTGTACCTAATCATGCTCCTAATTTCCTGACTTATACATCCCATGGACCATTAGATCATTTATCAAGAAATCAAATCTACAAAACCAAAGTAGGCATTTTAATATTTTTACCCCAAAATCTCACATCTTAAAAATAGGGCTTGGACAAGGCTTACCTTGGAGGCCTTTTCCTCCTAATTTAGCCCTAAATTTTAATATGTCAGAGTTGGAAATTTAATACTTAAATTTTCAAATCCTAAAGGTTGGCTATGAAGAATTAATTTGTGGGAAATTAGATTACTTGCATTTAAATACCCAATCATTTCATCATTTAAAGACTAATTTGAAAATAACTAGCAAGAAGCACTTCTAAGATAAATTATTATGCTTCAAGATCAAGTCAAGAGTAGTCAAGAGTAGAATTATTATAGCATTTCATTGTTAGAGCATCATTTCAAGTTTCATGTGAGTTGATTCATGTTTATGCATACTTTTTTTTGTGATGACTAACAGTTTCAATTCTTCAAAGAAAGCCAAGATAAATTATAATCAAGCCTATAGGATATTGCATGAATTTAGTCCTTCAAGGAAATTAGATTTGAGTGGTGAGTTGCATCTAATTGTTGATTCAGTATTCATTTATAATTTAGCCTCTATCCCTCAAAATAATAAGCTATTTTTCATCAATTTTTCCATTGTGGAGGTAGAAATACCAACAACATGTTTGACCGAGGAAAGCCCCTATATGGCATAACCCTTTCCTCTCTCTTTGAATGTGTAGGTTACAGATCTGAAGAGGATTGGAAGAATATTGAAGACCACTTTTATATTGATGCACTAAAATCCTACAACTTCACAGAATATTGAAAATCAGTTATCTCGACATTAGACAAAGATCTGATAGCAAGATTCGAAAGGAAGAAGCCTTTGATCAAGGACCTAAGGACTATGAAAGTAGATTGAATTTTAAGATCTCCAAACAAGGGAGTGCTAGGTGTCCTTTCCCAACCAAATCCATTCAAAATTCAAATCACAAGTGCACACAAGTCTTCTCTATCTTTTCCTAGTCATTAAATTTGTGTGCTATTTTCTAGATTATCTGTTTTCATATTAGAATAGTGCATTTTCATTGTTAGCTAGTCACATCATTGAATTTCATCAAAATACATTTCAAATTGATCTAAAATCCCAAATTTAAACCCAAGGATTGATTGACTCACTTTCTAGGTTGTAATTTAATCTCAGGCCCTTGGCCAATCCTAATTCTAAATGACATGTTTTGAAAGGTGACTAATCCTAATTAAGCTCTAGGGTTTCACTTTACCAACATATCATTTTTGGTGAACCTAACACATTAACATTATAAACCTTTTGAAATATAAACAATGCCATATTATATTTAAGTTTAACATTTCATTGTTCTACATTCATCATTTAGGCATCCATTACTGCATCAAAAAATCATAAGAATTCAAAAATTTGCATATCATATTGCATTATAAGTTAAAAAAGGGTTTGTTTTAGTCATCATAGATCAGATCTACATATTTATTGCATGTAAAAAATTATATTAGGGCATCTTGTATCTAAAATAAAATATTAAAGTGTTCATTGCATTCATTTAGGCATTTTGTGTTGTTGATGTCAGGGTGATCCCACAATGCTGGTTTATAATTTTTAGGAGATTATGATTTTTGCTGTTCAAAATCACATATTTTTAGAAAACATAATGATTTAAGCCTTTCAAAGTTTCATTTTAAGGATTCCAATTTAAGAGGGTTTGATCAAACAACCTTAGATCAAACCCCCTTGGATAGAACCCTGCTAGTATTAAACCATACCTATAATGGAGTCTCCTTTACACCTATCAAAATACTGATAAAAAACAACTTCTGATTTACCTTTTGGGGGATCAAATGAATTCATTTAAATTTTTTTTTTTTGTAAGTATGTATTCCTTATTATAAGCTTCCCAAAAAGTATAATTTTAAATAAATTTAATTTAATTATTATATTTATTTTTTATTTCTTGTCAATGTAGGTTTTTCACCGAAAATAAAGCTCTCTATTCTGCACATGTGGAAAAATAGAAGATTCTCAAAACCAAAATTTGAAAAATATCAGTGCACTAGATATTGAAATCCCTGATCCAAAAAAAATAAAATTGAATTTTTATACATACAAAATTTTTTATGTTGTATACAGTCTGCCTATGTCTGAATTGTAATTGGTTTCACTTCGAAACTTGATTAAGGAAAAAATATTCAATAAACCACTATGAAACCAAATGAAAGTGCTAGATATCATAGTTACAAATCTAAATTCAAGAAAAATATAATTTTATCCTTCATGTAAAAAAAATATGTTGTATACGGTGAGCGTCACTCCTTAAAAATGGTGTTTACTGAAAAAAAACTAGTTTTCAAAGGAGATGGAAAAAGAAGTGCAATTTGATTCCAAAATTTTTGAAAAAAATATATTTAGAATCTACAAATGAAATGTCACAAATCGCTAGTTTGCATCATCTTCAAACTCCTCATGGTTTAACCGCTATAGGTGCCCAAAAGCTGAAGATTTAGTTAGAAAAAATCGGTTCAGTATCGAGTTAAGCCAAAAATTGTAAACCAGTATTGTGGGATCACATAATCAAAAAAGTGAAAATTGCACTATTTTATTGCAAAAAGATATCAAGGTCATCATTTTCATATTTTGCACACTAGGGTTAGTGAATTTCCACACTTTGGATCTGAAAATTGTATTTGGAATTACATTTTATTGCTTAAACATTTTTTAAATTGTTTTCACACTTTCATTTTGCACTGCATAATCATAAATTGGATAGATTTTGTAAAATTATTCACTTTCAGACTTGCACTATCATAGAATAGAACAAATAAATAGTATCATAGATATTCAAACCTTGAATTTAGTAGAAATATTTTCCACACAAGGATGCCCTTGGTAGCCTTGTCCAAACTATTTTTTCTCAAATTTCAGTTATAGAAAATTCTAAGGATGTTTTGCTCTCAGTTTTCAGTTCATTGTAGTATAACAATCTGAACTTCATTGCACACATCATATTGTCATAATGGCTAAATGTTTTGGTAAAATGTTAACTTCCTTGAAATACTTAGTATAGTAGACATTTCACGATGTATGTTTGAAATGACTCTAATTGGATGATGAAAATCATATTCCTTGATCTCCCAAAGTATATATTACTAATGAAAATATCTTGACGCAAGATGGGGAACCTGTTGCATGGTCTCACAACACGCTCCAAGACTCCAAGGCTTGGGGACCCCAAGTGAAAAATAACGCTTATGGTAGGTGCTAGCTAGTTGGAAAGGTCATTAGAACTGAAAAGAAAAGAGAAATATTTTTGAAAGAGTACTTCGTAATTCAAGTGTTCCGGGCACCAGGTACCGAGAACCGAGAATGCCAAAAATGCAAAAGGTAATACAAGTGTTAAGAAAAGTGTTCCAGTCCGAAAGTCGAGGTCTGGTAAAGATGGAAGTTCCAGTAAAACTAAAGTCCAAGAAAATCATGGGTAAAGCTAAATACCAGGTACTGGGTGTCGGGTAACAATGCAAAACAAAGTTTAAAATTTTAAGGTTATCTAAGAGGTTCGATGGTTTGGTGACCTGGTATAAAAGGATAGTTACACAAAAAAAAATTATTTTCTTGAAAGCATGTTATTTATGATGGATTTGTGGGTATTAGTACAAAGTTGTGTTACACTTTCAGCCAACTTATCAGCACAAGTGAATTTAAGTATTTTTAGCTAAAAATTAATTTTGGCCATACATATGATCTTGTAAGATTCATTTTAGCTAAGTTATATATGTCCACAACTTTTCCACCTAAAATTGTTGGCTAAATGCATATTTAGCATCAGTTCGAGTCCAATTTACCAAAAAAAAAAAATTATTTGAAAAAGTTGATGTTTCAACAACTTCTACTTGTGTAAAAAATTATTTTTTAAAATATAAAAAAGTACCCTTTTGTAGATCCATAAGTTTAGTTTTAATATATATATATATATATATTAATAGCTTAATTATTATTTATATTTTTCATTTTATTTTTACTAAATGTAGGTTATCAGCACAAAACATTAGGTTGATTACCATCTCAAGGAAAAATAGTAGAACTTATTAGAAAAAATTGAAAACAATATGACGCCCTAGACACAAGAATCTATATCAAGATGGTATAATTTTTTTTCTATTTTAGATAAATAATTAATATGAAATTTGACATCGACTGGGAACAACAAATTTTGAATACACATGCATTTTAATATTTATTTAAAAATATATACTTATCAGAATTAGAAATAAATATATCCATGCCCTAAAGTTTCAAGTTATAAATACACACAAAAAATTAAAGGAAAAAAAATAAAATTTACTATATAAAGATTGACGTCTCATGTAACTTCATTTTTCAACATTTTACTAGCAACTAAATTATACTGTTAATTTATAAAAAGATATATTCAAATAATTTTTTTAATTTCTTCAAAAAATAAAAACATAAAATATCCTGAAAAATAAATACTTTATTAGTTCACATCCTTTCAAAATTCAAAACATATATATCACTTTTTAGTGATTGAAATTTAAAATTTGGATCAGTGTTGGCCAATTCCTTTATAAAAGTGTGACATAGCTTTATAATTTTACCCTTGTATGATAAACAATTAATGATGGGTTTATTTACATGAGATTTTTTTATAAAAGTTTCTTTTAAATAATGGATTTAATAAATGGAACTTGTGATTGCAAGAGAAGCAGATTGTGATGCAAAGTTTAGGTATGGATGGTCAAGCATACTAAAGTTGTGGGCAGATCCAATGGTGTTACCAGGTTCAAGAATATGCTTTGGGACCTCATGTAAGAATAGAGTGTGTTGAAAAGGGATACCGGATATCGAGAAATCAAGACTCTAGGTTTTAAGCATGAGGTGAAGAAGTCTATTCATTCTAGGGATTACTCATTCCTGGAATGTTCAAAGTGAGTTTGGACCTGAATGTAGGAACATGAATTCCACCCGATCACTCCATTTGTATGGGAATTTCCTACATTCTTTTAAAGCAGATTTTTTTGGTTCCAAGAAGGAACTTGATAATAAGAATGTGAAAAACCCGAAGGAATTCAACGTGCAAATGGAGGTTGACTTTCATTGACTTCATTTGTAATTCTTTTTCCAATCACTATATTCCACATTCCTTTATGTGATTCATCCCTTGGATTTCCTCTCATGTATTTGTCTTATACTACCCATGTCTTACTTCTATAAAAAGCCAGAGGATACTTCTTTTTAAGCTAAGTTCATAATTTATGGAGGTCGGAAGAGCCAAAACTTCTGTAAGTATTGCTCTTTTTTCCTATTTTCATAATCATTCCAGACTAAAAGCTTTTATGCACATAAACATTAATCAATATTGAAGCCAATTTGATAGCTCCTTATCTCATGTATCTTTGTAGATGGTTTTGTAAGTTCAGGTGAACAAGACTATGTGTTGCACCATTTAAGGGTGCATGCAAAACCTACTCGGCCTCCAACCTAAAACCCCTTCTTTAAAAGCTCGCATCATTTTATGCCTAGCTATGAAGAAATATAGTGAAGTATAAAGTTGTTTTCTTTGATTTGGTTATATATTGGGGCATGCATGGAGAATAACCAAGAGAAATTTTATTTTTTAGTATTTTGATGCATTATTTTAGATTACATGTTAAATTTTCTAAAAATGTTCCAAAAAATTGATGAATGAATGAAAATTTATTGAAAATCTTTCATTTTCTATGAATTTATTGAATGCTTAAAGCTAAATCTACTTAAGTGGTAGCAAAATTGTTTGATGTTCATGAAAAAGTATTACAAATCTTTTAATTTCATGAGATTATTTTATAATCAAACTAGAAATCTTGTACCTCATGCTCATGATTCTTAATAAAAATGGAAATAATAATGAAATTGGAGATAACCATATAGCCCTTGAGATTAAAAACATTATCACATCATACCCTGAAGTGAACCTAGTATGGTCAAAACCTAACTACTGGAGACTTGGGATTGAGCTAAGTCAATCTTTTCCAAGTACACAAACACACCCTCAGGTTGCCCTGGTTAAGTTTTTCAAGAAGATAGGTTCTTCGCGGTTTTCCTGTGAGGACATTGTTTGCACTGTTGCTACTAGTGACATCGTCGTCAATAGGAACTAATGCTAGAAGGAGGTCCACTCTACATTTCATTGATTTTCATTTCATTACCTCCACATTTTGTTTAAGAATCTTTATTGGTTCTGAGTATAAAGGTAGCTTCTAAGGCAAAAGTCTAATGCAAGCTAGTGTTTCGAAAATGGAAGTTGAAAAAATCTTGAAAAGTCTTAACTAGAGATTACATCCTTTGAGTTTGTTCACCTTTGGTAGAGTCATCGAGTGTCGAATTCATGATACAAGTGATCACAGTGAACTCGATTGCGATTTTTTTTTAACTAGGGTAAGTTTGGCTACTCATAAGGCGATTACATTAACGTAGGAAGTTTTAACTGTTAAAAGAAAGAGACTATTAATGAGAAATATGTTGAATCTTGAAAAATATTATAACCCTAGTGGAACTAAAAATGTTAATTTTTTTATTGATATATCAAAATAGTTTGATAACTACAATTGTTATGAAGAAAATCTTAAGGTTTTGTAGGAAGGTAGGTGAGAATGTCGAGACTCAAAAATATTCCATTGGAAACAAAAAAGTGGCATTGATGAGTCATCATTCTCTTCATACATGCAAAACGTAAATGAAGAGAAGGAGTAGGAAAATCAAGTAGGAGATGCGTGTTTTTCATTCCAAATTGAGAATTCACATGCTAAAAATAGAAAATTTATTGATTTTATGCAAGATACAAAGTATCAAGTTTTTAGTTTTTCTCTCTTTGATAACAATATAAATTGTGATATCGTTTGGTCTAACAAAGTTCAATGTGAAGACAGGGCCGAAGACAATTTTTTTTGGAGGAGAAGAAAATCAAGAAATGGACATAGTCGTTCATGGAACTGAGAAAAATGTAGAGGAAAACCATGAACCGGGGCTAAAATAAGGTAGAGTATTGATGAACCAGAGAAGGTGTGTGTGATCGACCTTTAATGAGGTCATTTTCATACATATGAGCCAAGTCATTTGTAAGTACACCTTTGAATTTATGTTTGTTAAACATAGAAAATATAAAAAAATTGATTGTTATAGTAGGACATTTGAAATTTATTTTAGTGAATTTAAGGACAAACCTACTATAATTTGTACCAAAACAACAATGGAAATAGTCGTTGAACTTGAAATAAATTTCTTTGTTAGGGTTATTCGTTTGTTAGATTAGAATTTTATTTATTTAGGGTTAATTTACTTTTTGTAGGGGTTTTTTTATTTTCATTTTTTCTGTTTTCTTTCTTTTTCTATTTAGCCCTTTGCATTGGAAAATTCTACTTAACTTATCATACACATGAGAGTTAATTCAAACATTTGTAACATTGTGTTATGAAATGAAAAATGATAAAACCACACACAATAAATACACACTTTAAAATGTATGACAAAGCTATCTATATATGTGTGTGTGTGTGTGTGTGTGTGTGTGTGTGTGTGTGTGTATTGTGTATATACATATAAGTATTAAAATTATTACTGTAAGAAAGATAAAAAAAGAAAAAAGATGGAGTTGAGATGCAGAAAAAAGTAGCCATTCAGTTGATCTGGGATGCCTCGTCCATCAGAGCTAAATATCCTACGTAGGCAATTTCCTAGTGAGCTTCAAATTCAACAGTATGGAGATCAGTTTAGAATGGTCGGAGTGGAAACACTTCCTTGTGTTCTAGGAACCGAGGAATATCGTCCATGGAAGGAACTCCAATGGTCGGATGTGCACCAAATAGAATAGTATCCAGATTCACCAAATATTCAGGTTGCACTATCATATCTACAGCTGAATGAAAATATTCAATAAGAAGTGCAATGTCTAGGAGTGATGCTACAAAATGAGAAGCCAAATCGAAATGAAACTAGTAGTAAGCTTTCGATTCCACATATTGTTCCCCAAGGACTAATCACAAGTTTGGCATAGTAAAACTGATAGTCTAAATAAAGACAACATTGTGAATCCTTTGAGTTGTGATACGACTTGAGGAACCATTCTGGTAGTGAGAGAAGGTCAAGAAAATTGGAGTATCCATGACCTAGAAGCAAGCAAGCACTAATAGAACAAAAAAATGCAAAATAAAAAAGAAGGCCTAGAAAGTAGAAGTGTGAAAAATTCAAGAGAATGTTGAATTTATAGAAAACCATGAGGAAGTTGCGGTACATAGTTTCCTAGATCGAAATCTTCGAAATCATAAGAAAGGTGGCAACTAGATGAGTTTTTCTAGAGAGGAATGTTAAATCAAATTATTTTTTACACACAATTAGTGACAATTTGCTTTGAATTCATCTAGTATGAAGTTTGTGAATCAAGCAAGTTAAAGGTTTTGAAATTAATTGTAACCATTTCATTTTGTTTTTATTAGGTCGTATTAATCATGAAGGTGCTTATGTGTGAGAAGTGGAAACGAAAATGAAGTTGGTACTTGGAAACACACGTCATCACCTGGGAAATTTGAAAGAAATGATACGTGCACGTTGAGGCATGTGAATTTAATGCAGAATACTATGATCGTGCTTAAAAGTCATCATGACATTTTTGATCCATTAATGTGGTGTAGCACTATCAAATCAAAAATGCTAGCCGAGTATTTAGTAGTTTCCAAAAAAATTGATTGGAAGGGTGGTAACTAATGGTTCTAAATTTAAATTTATTGGTGATTAAGTTTTTTGATGCTAAATTTTAATTTATGCATATTTTCTGACATATGGAAAATTGCAGTTAGCTAGGATTTGGCATAAAAGTGGTAAAGTTTAGCCAGAAATACACACCAATAGGGAATTATTAAATGAGTTTCTGGGAAGCAATGAAACGATGAAGGGATTTTGATTGAATGAAAAATTGAAAGGTAACCTTCACTACCACTGTATTTCCCAACCTAATAGCGAGCTTCATTGCTTACAAGTTGAAATGAGCTATCAATGAAATATTAAAAGAAAAATAAGCTATCAATGAAATAATAAAAAAGAAATCATCTCTTTAGGCTATCCAAATATCTCTACCAGGGCTATAGGCATCTAACTAGTAGTAGAGCTATGTTTGGTGGAATTATAGAGATAACCTTGTCAGGGCTATGGACGCTTGACTGGCAGCAAGGATCTATCCCTGGTTGGATTTGGAGGATTACCAAATTATGTAGATCAATTTCAATGAACTGATTTTTTTCATTGAGTTCTAAAAACTGCAATTAATCAGAGCACACACAGATATTTCTGGAGGAACTTTTACTATTTTTATGTCAGAATCTAGGTAAAGGTAAAGCGTTATTGTTTTAAAATATGCATAAATTATAATATACGACTGGTGATTTAATCCCAAGTTTTGGTTTAAATTTGGTTTTTATTGGTTGCATGTTGTTTTGTGGTCTCACAACATGCCCCAAGACTCCAAGGCTTGGGGACACCAAGTGAAAACTCATGCTTATGGAAAGTGCTAGCTAGTTGGAAAGGTCACCGAAAGTGAAAAGAAAAGATAATTTTTTTTGAAAGATTACTTCATAATTTAAGTGTTCCAAAAATTGGGAACCAAGAATGCTAGAAATTTGAAAGTTAATGCAAGTGTTAAGAAAAGTGTTTTAGTCTGAGAGTCAAGGTCTGGTAAAGATGGAAGTTTCGATAAAACTGATGTTTGTGGAAATCATGGGTAAAGATGAATTTTGGGTACTGGGTACTGGGTAACAATGCAAAACAAAGTTTAAAATTTTAAGGTTATCTAAGGGGTTTGATGGTCTAGTGACCTGGTATAAAAGGATAGTTATGCAAGAATTTTTGATTTTCTTGAAAGTGTGTTATTTATGATGGAGTTGTATGATAACAAATTAATGATGGTTTTATTTACATGAGATTTTTTATAAATGTTTTCTTTTGAAAAAGGGATTTAATAAATGGAATTTGTGATTGTAAGAGAAGTAGATTGTGATGCAGAGTTTCAGTATGGATGGTCATGCAAACCAAAGTTGTGGGTAGCTCTGATGGTATTACCATGTTCAATAATACGCTTTGGGACCTCATGCAAAAATAAAGTGTGCTGCAAAGGGATACCAGATACCAGGAAACTGAGACTCTGGATTTTAAGCATGAGGCAAAGAAGTGTATTCATTTTGAGGATTACTCATTCTTGGAATGTTCAAACTGAGTTTGAACCTGAATGTAGGAACATGAATTCCACCTGATCACTTTGTTTGTATGGGAATTTCCTACATTGTTTTTGGGTGGATTTTTTTGGTCCCAAGAAGGAACCCTGATAATAAGAAGATGAAAAACCTGAAGGACTTCAACAGGAAGATGGAGGTTGATTTCCATTGACTTCATTTGCAATTCTCTTGAAAATCACTATATTCCACGTGCCTTGATGTGATTCATCCCTTGAATTTCCTCTCATGTATTTGTCTTATCCTACCTATGTCTTACTTATATAAAAGGCTAGAGGGTACTTCTTTTTAATTTAAGTTCAAAATTTGTGGATGTCGAAAGAGCCAAAACTTCTTTAAGTTTTATTCTATTTTCCTATTTTTTGAATGATTTCAACTAAAAAACTATATGCACATAGACTTTAATCAATATTGAAGCCAATTTGATAGCTACCTATCTCATGTATCTTTGTAGCTAGTTTTGTTAGTTCGGCCAAACAAGACTGTGTGTGTTGTCATTTAAGGCTACATGTAGAACCTACTCAGTGTCTGAACTAAAACCCCTTGTTTAAAATCACATAGCGTTTTATGCCTAGCTATGAAGAAATCTAGTGACTTGTATAAAGAGGTTTGCTTTGATTTGGTTATATCTTGGGCATGCATGGAGAATAACTGGGATAAATTTTATTTTTCGGTATTTTGATTCTTTATTTTAGATTAGATATTTAAATTTTTTAAAATGCTCCAAAAAATAGATGAATGAATGGAAATTTAATGAAAATATTTTTCTTTCTACGAAGTTGTTGAATGCTTAAAGCTAAATATACTTAAGTGATAGCAAAATTATTTGATCTTCATGAAAAATTATTATAAATATTTTGATTTTAGGAGATTATTTTATGATCGAATTGGAAATCTTGTACCTCATGCTCATTATTCTTAATGAAACTGGAAATGATAATGAAATTGGATATAACTATATACCCCTTCAGATTAACAACATTATCACATCATACCCTGAAGTGAATCTAGTATAATCAAGACCTAACTATAGGAGGCTTGGGATTGAGCTAAGTCAACCTTTTCCAATTACACGAACACACCCTAAGGTTGCCCTAGTTAATTCTTTCAAGAAGATAGGTTCTTGGTGGTTTTCCTGTGAGGAATTTATCTATGTTGTTGCTACAAATGACATCATCATCAACAAAACCATGAATGAATTTATAAATAATAACATGCATAACCTTGAGAAAAATGTGGTCCTTTTGCTAGAATTATTTCCATTGATTTCAAAGGGTAGTCATGATTGTCATTGATGTAGAAAGGGTGTTATAGGGATGTATTTATGTCATTGATGATAGTGGATTAGTTTTTTGGAAGCATGGTGAAGATTGATGGAGATAAGAGCATGTTTTGCAATTGTTCTAAATTTTCTCAAAATGTTTCAAATGCTGTCATGAAATATTGATAGGTTATTGTAGAGGTTATTTTAGAGGATTTTGGAGAAATTAGATAACATATTTGATCTATATTTTTTGTGCTCATTCCAATGGTAAGATTTGTATGTTCAGATAATGAAGTAAGAGGTCAAAATGAATTATATTCTACTCTCTAGTCAAATCAGGTTTTAGTAGAATAAACCCTAAGGGTTCTTGGTCATGTGTCAAAAAGAGTTTCTATTTGATCATTGAGCAGATGTAGTCGGTTGTAGGTTTCTTAAGCTATAAATTAAGTCATTTTAGTCATCGTGGTGGAAAACCCCTCAACCTAGGAATAACCAGCTTGGAAAATATTAAGGACTTTAGTTTTTCCTAAGTTCAGAGCCTTAATATCTTTCCACCACTATCCCGCAAGACCCATGGTGGACCTGAATCTTTAGTCCATGGGACTGTAGTGTGTTGACATGGGTCCTTGGTGGGACCAAGCTAAGACATGTGACCAAGAGATATCTATGGTTGAGGATTCATAGCAATAAAGTGATCAAGCGACTCTCGCATGCTTGTAACACTCAGAGGTGAAATCATCAATATATTTCAAGATTGCAGGATGATAACACATGGTCATGAAAGTGGTGAGAAATGGTTAGTGGAGGATGAAGTAAGAAAACAAAGGGTGTATCCCTACAAACTCGCGAAGAATATGGTGGGTCCATGTATCAACATTACCAGAATGTGATATGATGATGTGTGTCCCTAGTGACATCGTCTGAAGGACATCCAAAGAGGAATTTTCACTTGGTACTCTAATTAAAGATCTGTAATGCTATTTTAAATGAAGTTAATCCAGCAGGTGTGTTTTAAAGTGACAATAGGAAATATGAATCAATGGAGATCTTCAGTATGGGTTTCAAGGATATTTGATTTGATGGCCATGTTTTTATGTTGATGTGATTAAAGGAGGATCATTGGATTTTGGTTTTAAGGATATATATTAACAACCTTAATTCAAAGATTTATTTCTCCAATGGCTAGCCTGTGTGGTTTGTGGCAAAGTAGTGAATGCAACTATAAACCAAAATAGTGGAATAATTTAATTGGCTCAATCGCTCCAACAACTCAATTTTATTAGCAATGATATCTGTAGAGGGTGGCATAAATGAAAAGGAAGTTATAATATCAAACATAGATCAATCACAGTGGGAATATCATTTATTGTGTATTTGATCTAAGGTTTGCAGATTGATAAAAATAACAAATATATTGTATCTAGAAGAAGATCAAGTATATAGGTATATTAAATCAAATATATATCAAAACCTAAGATTAATAAAGTCCAAAAATAGTAATTACATTGAATGATGTCAGTGACCTTGTTTGGATCAAGGTGAGATGGATATTTAGTGAAGGTATGGCAAGAATGACAAGTATAAAATTGAAAAAAGTTTTAGTATGCAAGGGAGGTAGATGAGAGAGTGACCTAGATAAACTATAAAAAATAATATATTTTTTTCATTTAGAGAGGGTTCATGTGTGTTGCAAAATAGAAGAGAAAATAGGTTCATTCTTGGGTTAAAGGAGAATCAGTATTTTACACTTATGAACTTGTAAGGTTGTAAGAGGTTGGTGCTTTAGAAATATTAGGTTGGTGCTTAATCAAGTGTGCAGTGTACCTTGAGGTTGGTGCCTCAAAACATTATCTTTTGTGTGTAGTGTACCAGGAAGTTGGTGCCTCAAAAAATTGTCTTGGGTGTCAATGTACCTATAAGTGGGTTCTTTCAAAACATATATTAAATCTTTGATTGTAGGTTGGATTTGAGTAGTAGACTCAAGCAACGTTTCACTATTCGTTTTTCCTTCTAGGGTTTTCCACAGATATTTGGTGTCCTCTTATGCGTGTGTTGTTTTTCTTGATATTTTTTTTTTCTACTGCTTTAATGTGTTAAAAATTTGTATACATTGATTCACCCCCCTACTAGTGTATTATTGTTCTTTCAATAATTGGTATCAAAACTCTAGTTCCTTGAATAAATTTTAATTAACTTAAGGTAGATTTGGTTTCAAGAACACTATGGCTAGAAAAAAAGGATCTAATTCAAGTAAAATTCTATTATTTTATGGAACAAATTATTCTTTCTAGAAAGTTGGAATGGAAACTTATTTAACCTCTCTTGGATTTGATGTATGGAAATTAGTTGTAGATGGTTATATTGTACCAAAAAATACTACTATTGATGCAAGTAGCAATAAAGCCTATGAAAAAAATTCCAAAGATAAAAATTCTATTCTATGTGGTTTATCCAATACTAAATTTGCAAAATTCATGCATTGTAAATCTGCTAAAGGAGTATGGGATAAATTGAGTAGTCTCTATGAGGGGGATGTTAAAGTAAAATATAAAAAGTTCTAGACTCATAGAGGAAATTTTGAGACTCTTAAGGTGAAAGATGAAGAAAATGTTGTAGCATACAAGATTAAAGTAGATGAGGTAGTGAATGCAATTAGAGGTTTGGGTGAGACTATTGAAGACAAGGTTATTGTAAAAAAGGTCTTGAGGTCACTCCCACAATGCTTTGATTCTAAGGTCTTTAGAATAGAGGAATCTCAAAATTTGGATACAAATTCCATGGATGAATTGTTTGGGTCCCTAGCTGCATATGAAATGAGAAATAAGAAGGGTGTATCAACAAAATTTGAAGTTGCATTAAAGAAGATTTAGAATTTGACATCAGATCAAATGAAGAAGAAGCAAACTTTGTAAGAAAGCTAAAGAAGGGCACTATAAAATACAAAGTTAAGCTTCCTTTCAAATGTTTTTATTTTTCTCAAGTAGGAAATTGTGTCTTAAAGTTTCTATTGAACGAAAAGGAAAAGGGATATAGTTCCAAGAGTCAAGAAGTTTACAAATATAAAAAGAGGAATTATGACAAAAAGAAGAAGTCTTTATGTGCATAAAGAAATTAGTTCTTCAAATGATTGCTCCTCTGCAAGTGAAGTTGCATTTATGGCTAAAGTGACTACAGGATTTGAATATTCTAAAGAGGAAGAAGGCGAGGTTTATTTAGAAGCTGAACTAGTTTCTACATTATAATATTTGAATCATGAAAGAAAACATAATGAAATATACAAGTTAAGAACTAAAGAATCTTAAAAAAATTGTAGACCTTATGTTGTAGCTCGAAGAGTCAAAGAGAATTACAGATATGACTAATCTAGATTTGAAGAACAAACTACAAGAATGTCAAAAACTAGAGGCTGAAATTGTTTATTTAAGAAAAGACCTTGAAAAGGCTAGAGAATAGATATAAAAAGTCTTGAAGATGAAAGGTGGTTTTGAGATACTTGATGAATTCATCAACTTAAAAAAGTCTTCTTCAAAAGAGAAATTTGGCTTGGGTTTTGAGAAAGGAAAGAGTCCCAGTACCAGTGTATCCACATACTTCTATGATAATTTTAAAGTAGAAGAGAAGTATGATGTAAAGCACAAGAGAAATTGAAATGAAGATTATAAGAAGCTTGAAGGGTCCTTGAAGGATAAGAATAATAAATATCTCACAAAATCAAATGATGGATTCATGAAGGTCCACAATCCAAAGAGGAGATTCAAAGGCCAACATACAAGATAAACCAGGTTCATTTATTCTTTTTATGGTCATTGTTTCTCATGTAATGAGTATGGGAATAAAGCTTTAGATTGAAAAACTAGGCCTTTGAGAAATAATAGACATGAATTTGTAAGAAAGAATCATTTTGCTTCTCTAAGTACCCTGAATGATGTGTGTTATAACTGTAATAAATTTGGGCACATTGCTATGTTTTGTAGAAGTAAGTTTCTACAATCTTCTAGATAGGAGAGAAAAATGTTTACTTCTCCTAATAAAAGAAAAATTTCTCATGATCATGTGAGTTGAATGAAAGAATTTGTACCCCATATAGATAAGAAACAATCTACACAAATTTTTGAGCAAAAGGTGAAAAACCCAAAGAGGTATTGGAGAGAGAAGAAGATTGAGATAAAGAATGAAGAAACAGTATTAGTACAAATAAAATTTCATACCAAAGGACAAGAAAATCCTTGGGTGATTGGTAGTGGTTGCTCTAGTGATATGATAGGAGATAAGAGAAAATTCACCATTTGGGAGAAATTTAATGGTTGTACAGTCAATTTTGGTGATAATACTACTACTAGGATAACTCAAAAAGGTATACTATGCATAGATGGTAAGACTAATGCCCAAGACATGTATTGTATGTAGAAGGGTTAAAGCATAAATTTCTTAGTGTTAGTCAGATGTTTGATAAAGGATATAATCTATTATTTCATGTCAGTGGATGTGAGATAAGTAAATATAGCTCTAGTGGACTTGTTGCTAAGGCAAGTAGAAAAAGTAGTTGTTTATACCATCTAAATGAAGTGAAAAGTGGAAGGTGTTTTTTAGGTCAAACTAATGAAATTTGGTTATGGAACAAAAGGATGGGTCACATTAACTTTGACCATATTGTGAAAGTCGACAAGAAGAATGCAATCAGACATATGCCTAGCATTGTTAAACTACCAAGCACTTTTTGTAAAGAATGCCTTGAAGGAAAGAAAACAAGGCTTAGATTCAAGTCAAAATAATAGTCAACTACAAATCCCTCGGATTTCATACATACAAATCTGTTTGGACCAACAACAACCAAAATCATGAATGGAGAAAGGTATTTCATGTTATTAATAGATGATTATTCAAAAATATTATAAGTAACTTTTCTTGAAGATAAATATCAATCTTTAGAAAGTTTCAAAAAATTTGGAGCTATTTTTGAAAATGAGATTGGTTCAAGAATTAAATGTTTCAGGTCAAATAGAGGTGCAGAATTCACTTCAAATGAATTTAATGAGTATTGTGAAAAACATGGAATTAGAAGACATTTTTCTAAAGCTAGAACACCTCGACAAAATGAAGTTGTTGAGAGAAACAATAGACAGTTTAGGACATGGCTAGAAATTTTTTTAATGAAGAAAAATTGCACGATAGATACTAAAAGGAAGCAGTTCAAACTATTGTTTACATTCTCAACAAAGTATAGTTAAGAGTGAATCATGATAAGACTCCATATGAATTATAGAAAGGAAAACCTACATCTATGAAATATTTTTAAATATTTGGAAGAAGATTTATTATAAAAAGGAATGAAGACTCCCTAGGTAAATTTGATCCAAGATATGATGAAGGAATATTCTTGGGTTATTCATCTATAAGGAAATCCTACAAGAGCTACACTAAAAGGTTACAAAAAATAGTTGGAAGTGTGAATCTCAGTGGGTGAAGATCACTCTCAATATTTATACAAAGACAAAATGCATTCATAGTTTCATGTTTATGAATAGAAAGAATAATATATAGAAGAAGAGCCACAAGAGGAAAGTAATGTTGATGAAGAAGAGAAATCAAATACTACACCAAAAGCACCACCCAAATTTTTCAAAAGAGATCACTTTGAGAAGAAAATTCTTGGTAAAAAATCTAATGGTGTCATGAGAAGAAGAAAGCTTTCTCAAAAATATTAGGAAAAATATTCTTTACTATTTGAAATAGAACCTAAATCCGTTTAACAAGCTATTAAGGATGAAAGATGGATTAAAGAAATGAAAGAAGAAATTAGTCAAATAGAGAAAAATCAAACATGGGAACTTGTTCCAAGGACTACTAATAAGAATGGTATAGGATCAAAATGTGTTTTTAGAAGTAAATTGGATGAAGATAGGAAGATAACAAGAAATAAATCTAGATTGGTTTGCAAGGCATATGCTCAAGTTGAGGGTATAGATTTTGGTGAGACATTTGCACCTATTGTTCGGCTTGAAAGTAGTAGAATGTTTCTTGCATATTCAGTTTATAAAAAAATTCAAATTATAACATATGGATGTAAAATCTACATTTCTTAATGGTTATCTAGATGAGGAATTTTATATGGAGCAACCTGAAGGGTTTATTGAGACTAAACACAAAGATTATGTATATATATTGAAAAATCCTTTGTATGGTTTAAAAAAATACCCTGTGGCTTGGTATTCTAGGTTAGAAAAATACCTTTGATAGGAAGGGTATAGAAAAGGTATTGTTGATAATAATTTATATTTGAAATATGATGGTGAGCATGTATGGTAATTGTATGTATCATTTTTGGTGGCATAAATGACAAAATGTGTAGAGGTTTTTTCATTCAAATTTAAAATGAATTTGAGATTTTTATTCTTGGATAACTTTATTTCTTCCTTTTTTTACAAATAGCACAAATTGATAATGGGATATGATTATCTAAAACTAAGTATGCTAAGGAAATTCTCAAGAGGTTTAAGATGGAAGATTGTAAGCCATTTAGCATGCCTATAGTCACTAAATGTAAGCTGATCAAAGATGATAAATTTGAATTAATAAATCAATCATTGTATAGGTCCATGATTGTAAGTCTTCTATATCTTACAAAAACTAGGCTAGATATCATGCATGTTGTTTTCATGGTTGCTAGATATCAAGATACTCCTAAGGAGACACATGTTAAATATGTGAAGATAATTTTCAAATATTTGGAGAGTACTATTGACTATGGATTATGGTACCCTAAAAGTGAAGAGTTAATTTTGACAACATATACAGGTGTTGATTGGGCAATAAGTTTTGATGATAGAAGAAGAACTAGTGGAGGTGCATTTTTCCTTGGAAACAAACTTGTTTCATGTTTGAGTAAAAATAAAGAGTCAGTTACTCTTTCATTAACTAGAGCAAAGTATGTGGAAGTAGTGGCATGTTGTACTCAAGTGTTAAGGATGAAGAAAAAAATTAAATATATCAAGGTAGAGTACAAGGAATACATTTCTATTTGTTGGTAAAATTCAAGTGCAATAAACATATCAAAGAATCTAGTGATGCACTCTAGGACAAAGTATATATCAATTAAGTATCACTTCTTAAGAGAGAAGGTAGAAAATAAAGAAGTCTATATGGACTATATGTCAACAAAAGATCAACTGGAAGGCATACTCCCCAAGCCTCTACCCAAAGAGAAATTTGAATATTTGAGGTAGAAGTTCGGAGTAATTTCTCCCACATCAGATCACTAAATTTTAGTGATAGGGCATGAGTTTAGGGGGAGCTTCACAAGAAGATTAATGTAAACTTGGGAGAGTGCAAAGAAGTCAAGTCCAATATGCATGGTTTTACAAATTTCCAATGACTTGATGGTTGTAGAGTCTTAGACACTCTCTTTCTCTTTGCATAGTATGTCAAAGGGGGAGAACATCAACAACAAAAAGGTTTATGAACAATGTCCCTTTTCCATTGATGCCAAAGATGGAGAAAGAGAAAAATGATCATGCAATTGAGTAAAGGGAGAAATTGAGAAAAATGCTCCTTGTTTTTCAAAAGGGAAGAATTGTCAAAGGGGGAGAATTCATTTTTGTTCAAAATGGATGTTGATGGTTGGACAACACATTTGGTTTTTTCATCAATGACAAAGGGGTAGATTGTTGGAATTGTTGTCATTGACGTCAAAGGGTATTCATGATTTTCATTGATGTCAAATGGGTGTTTTAAGGATGTATTAATGTCATTAATGATAGTGGATCAGTTTCCAAAATCTTGGTGAAGCTTGATGGAGAGAAAATCATCTTTTAAAATTATTGTATAGTTTCTCAAAATATTGCAAATAATATCATGCAATATTGATAGGTTATTGTAGAGGTTATTTTTGGAGGTTTGAAAATAAATCATATAGTAGATTTTATATGGGTTTTTCATGCTCATTCTAGTGGTGAGATCTGCATACTCAAATGATGAAGTAGGAGTTCGAAATGAATTATATTCTACTCTCTCGTAAAATTAAGGTTTAGTAGGTTAAACTCTAAGGGTTCTTGTTCATGTCCTAAATAGAGTTTATATATGATCATTGATCAGATGTAGTCAGTTGCGAGTTTCTTAAGTTATAACTTAAGCTTTTTTAGTCATTACAATGATAGCCCCCTCAACCTAGGCATTACCAGCTCAGATAATATTAAGGACTTTAATTTTTCCTAAGTGTAGAGCCTTAATATTTTCCCCCACTATCTTGCAAGACCCATAGTGGACCCAACTCTTTAGTCTGTGGGACTACGGTGTGTTGACACATGTCCCTAGTGGGACCAAGCTAAGAAATGCAACCAAGAGATATCTACGACTAAGGATTCATAGCAATAAAGCAATTAGGAATCTCTTGCACACTAACATCACTCAAAAGTGATGTCATCATTTTCTTACAGGATTGTAGGATGATGAAACGTGGTTTTGAAAGTGGTGAGTGATGGTTAGTAGATTATGACATAGGTAGATAGATGTCATATCCCCACTAGCTCACTAAGAATATGTTGTGTCCATGAATTGGGATTGTAAGAACAAGGTATGACAATGCGTGTCCCTGGTGACATCAACTGAAGGGCTATTATAATTTTGGAGAGATTTCTAGAAGAACTTCATTGATGTTGTTGTTTGGCAACATGAGCATGAGGAAAAATCAAAGGTATATAATGATGTGTTGCATTTTTTTCATTGATGTCAACATTATAATTTATGTGAATATTTTAGTTGCAGACCACTTTAATCAATTCTAATAGGTTTTGGAGTGTTCATAGGAGACATTTTTTCCAAGTGATTTGGTTCAGTAAAGTTGGTTGAAAGGGGAAATTGACTAAGTGTTAATTCAACTAATTTAAGGTAACAAGCATATTTTCTTGGGTCCGCACCACTCTAAAAATGAATGTTTCACTATATGCTTCTAACCTTATTTTGGTGGATGTTAGATGTATCTAAATCCAACATCTCAACACATTTTGACAAGTGGTTTAAAAGATATGAGTATCATAGTTCGGCCTAGAAAATTATAGTTACTTCTTGTATAATGCATTTTTCTGGGAGAATCCACACTTCTTCACGGATGAGTCTTTCTCTTTACACTTTTTAGGATAAGATTCTAGATGGTAGTAGAATATGAATTCTATTTGGCATTGAATTTTGAGGTCCATGTGTCCAGATGTGGATACACAGTTGAAGGATTTTGATATTAGGTCTTATGTTGTGTCGACCTAACAAGTTTGAAGGTACATGAAGGATAAATAAGTATTAAAATCTTATGTGGGATGTAATATAGGTCCATGTTGACCCATTTTAAGTTTTTTTGAGTTTTGTATCTTGGCACGAGATATGTATGAGATTTTTGGAGCCGACAAGTTATATTATGAGTAGTACATCTAATTAGGCTGACCTTATAATTGATGTTAGAGTTGATGTGGATATATATGTTAGATATTTTTAGTGTTTTGAGGTATGCAAATAAATGTGTAGTGTGTAATGCAAAGAATTCACATGCGAATATTATCATCATAGCATGAATTTAAGTTGTGAATGTTGAGTAGAATATTGAAGTGATGCTAATACAATGAAAATTTGAGTGTTAAATCTGAATTAGGTGAAGTATGTAAAGTCAGTTTATGGACGTTCATTGGAACTATATTTCATGCATATGATAGATGAAATCATAATAGTTAAAAAATAGGCTATGATCCACCATCCATCTTCTCTCTTTTTAGTTGTGGATAGTGAGTCCACTTGCAGTGAGCACTTTTGTAAATATACTATAACTGGTTATAATTATTGTGAGCTAATCCTCACCATGTTTTTTCCCATTTTGGGTTTTCCATGTAAAAATTGAGGTGTTCAAGTGTTATGTGGTATTGTTGATGTTTCATTCTTTTTTTCTTTATTGGAATTGAATATGATTTGGTAATTTCATTTTTAATGTTTGAATGTTTTATGAGAATATTAATTAACCCCTCGTGTAATACCCCTCCATTTTTCCTTTTGGTTGAACAGTGTTCTGCTCTTTTATATTGTACTTTATGTTGGTACCTTGACTTGGTACCCGGCTTCTATTTGATCGCTATCTATAAGCGATGTTAATGTGATCTTTTGGATGTGATGGTATTTTAATATGAAGTTATCATTATGGCATGTTTTGGATTAACATAAATGGATATTCGAATTAATGATCTTATGCTTTGGATTATATTAATATTTTAGATTTATCAGTTATGCATTGTATTAATGAAGGGGATGGTATCACATCACTCGCTTTCGAGGGCCCTGCGATTCTGTGATTTCCTCTTCATGGTGTGTTTTAATTATGACATGATTATATAAGTGGATATACTCTTTGTTTACAGGTTGACAAGTATAGGACATCGACTCCACCTAGTTTCACAGGTTTGAGCATGTGCAATTCCCAGTGGTATTCGATTCAAAGATAGTAACTAGGTTTTCGTGCCATGTCATCACCCTAGTCATAGTGCATCGTTAGGTGTTGTCGGGTTATGATTGTTTTAACTTTGTTCAAATTGGCCTTGATTTTATTTAAATTGCAAGTTAAATTGGGCGATTTAAATGGCTTAATGTATTTAAGTTGTGGATTAATGTGTTTTGAGATTATGTTGAAATTTAATTTATTTTATTATTAATCTAATTTAATTAATAAATAATTTAATCGTTGATTAAATCTATTTATTAATTAATTAAATTTAAGTGGTTGAAAGAAGTTAATTTATCTATGTTGAAGTTATTGTTATATTTGTTGAAATTGAAAGTAAAGAAAATTCATAAAAGTCAATTTAGGAAATTTGAAATTGAAAAATTGAAAATTGAGATATTTTCTATTTTTTGTTTTCAGAAATTTATGAGGGTGGTTGTAGGATTTTTAGGGTTTTATCCTTATGTTTGAATTTTGCTTCACAATTTGGATGTTCATGGAATTTTGGAAAATATAAAATTAGAAAGAGAAGGAAGAAATTGTTCAATTTTTGTATGTTTTTGGAGAAAGATGAAAGAATCTGTGGAGCTGAAAAGGGAAACAAGGGCACCAATAGGATCTTCTATCATCTTCAAAAATCAAGTTCATGTCTTTTAAATGTTTGGTTTTTGAGATTTTTTGAATTTTAAAATATTATGTTTGAAGATCTTGTGGAAGGAGTTTTAAATTTTGTTGTTTAAAAGCAAATGAAACAAAGTTGGAATTTTGTTCTTCAAATTAGCAAAAAGAACCTCTTTAAATTAAATTGCTTCAAAAGAAATGATGCTTTTGAGTGTAGATGATTGTTCTTATATTTATATTATTTTGGTTTTCTCAATTTATTCTGTCCTATAAACCAAAAATGCATATATATATATATATATATATATATATATATATACACACACATATATACATACATTGAGGAATATATATATACATATATATATATTTGCATATACTCATATACTCATGCTAATTAAAAAAAATGTTATTATTGTTGGAAGCCGAAATAGGAAAATGGGCAGAATTCCTTTCTTTTTTCTTACAAACAATCGCAATTAAAAAAAAAAAGCAATCATATTTTTTTAAGGGTTTTAATTTTTTGAATTTTTTTTTTAGGGAGGTCGTTGGGGGCTCAACCCCCACCATGCCCCCCATGGGAGGCAGGTGGAGGGAGCCATGCCCAACGCGGCCCTCCCCACTTCCTTTACCACCGGTCGCTGCCCACAGAGGGGACGACTGTGTTCACACACAGTTGCCAACCCCATTAATGGAGGTCGGCTATGTGTAAACACAGTCGGTTGACCCTATGTGGTGCACAGGCCCCAAAGCAATACGTGGCTGAAACCATCGGTCGCCTCTTCAAACCCCACATGCGGCCCAATGAAATACGGTGGGTGTTTAGTTTAAAATTTAAAAAAAAGGATTTTTTATATATAAGATGAAATTTGTGATCTTAAATTTATTTTATTATTATTATATTTTATAATAATAAAATATGATTTACAAATATTTTATTATTATATTGTATAATAATAATAAAAAATAGGTTTAATATAATATCTAATTTTATTATTATATTTTATAATAATAAAATATGTCATAGTATTATTTTATTATTATATTATATAATTTTAAAATATTAATACTTAATATTTAATATTGTGCAATTCAACCCCATGTAATTAAATGGGAATGTATATACACTTTTATATATATACATGTATTTAAATGGTGTTTTTGCTTGTGGCATGATTTAAATTGGATTGAACAAATTTAAATGTGGTAATTTTAACTATGTGATTGTTTCCTTTTTAAAACGATATTTCAAAGGAAGTTTAGTTTTGAATTTTAAATGACTATTATAAACTGAAGAAACAATATTCATTTTGAAAGCAATGTGTTTTGCCTTGTTGAAATTAACTGGTTAATTTATCATTGTTTAAATGCAAGTAGGGGAATTAGATTATTAGTGTTAATTTCTCCTTTTCTTGAAAAGATGTATTAAATTCAGTTTATTTAATGTGACAAATTGTTGAATGATATTGAGGAAATGGATTTAGTGAATCCAAAGTAGATTTAATTCTCGTTTTAATTTTGTTTGGTTCTTGTCATCTGTTGGGAAATTTGGGTCATAGCATTGGTCAAGTCTTCCAGATGAGATTTTCAGTTAGGTGGGTTGTCGGGTCATTTTGTCAACCTGTTTTGATCCCCTTGGGTAGTGCATGGTGTTTAGTCAGGTTTTACCCAGTTTCCATGAACGGGGATGTTTTGTTGCCTCCAGTGTTGGAGTGCGTTTCAGTTTATGTCGCCTCCTGAGGAAGGAGTGGTCTTGATACCTTGTTTTTTGCACTTTGTTACCCTTGGTGTTTAGATGTTACGTGTGTTGTCAAGTAGAAGAGTGGCTTCCATTGGGGGCCAGAGCTCGAAAGAGGTAAGATTGGGTAACCTTCGGAAGTGGTGTAATTAAGTGATAACTAAATCAATATACTTAGAAGTTTGGGTAGTACTTCAGACAAAAAAGATAATTATACCTCACTCATAGACCCAAGTGCTCAGTTAGGCTTGGGATGGGTGGGAAGTCTAAGGATGGCAAGGTCATCTATATTGTCTATACGAAAGGTATTTGATTCCGCATTAGTGAGTATGAGGGCCGAGGATCGGTTTGAGGCCACCATCCTGACAATCTGCAGTGAGTAACTCATGATGAGTTATGTGATGACAATCTATCTAGGACAATAGTTGGGTTTTGTTTTCGTATTAGTAAGTATGAGGGTCGAGGATCAGTTGAGGCTACCATCTTGACGATCCATAGTGGGTAACTCATGATGAGTTGTGTGATGGCACTTTGTGTGACCATAGTTGGTACTTGTTTATTGTGGGTATGGTTTCCATAACATACATGATGTGACCATGGTTGGTGTTTGATTCTCTGGTATGGTTCTTGTAACATACTCGATCTGCTTTATTTCTAGAAGCAATGTGACCATGTAGAGTTGTACTTATGTTGTACTTGAATGGTATGTGAGTTGTACTTATGTTGTACTTGCATGGTATCTGAGTTGTACTTATGTTGTATTTGCATGGTATCTAAGTTGTACTTATGTTGTACTTGCATGGTAGCTGAGTTGTACTTGTGTGGCATGTGACTGGTTGTTTCAGTTTGGTACAGTTATGGTTTAGCCTGTGTCTAGAGGTGTTGGTTTTGGCTAGGATTCCTTGTTACTATCTCCTAGCATGGGGGGTGGGCCTTTGGGTTCCACTTGGTTGGGTGGCATGCACCTAAATCCGTTGGGTGCTTTCTTCATGTTCTTTTGGACAAGACTTCCAGTTGGAGAGCTCGTTGGTTTCAGTATCAGTTCTTGCTTTATTTCTTTTCAGTTGATCTTGTATTATTTTACCCCTTAGTTGTTATCGAGTTGGAAGTTGTAATTGTAATTATTTTTATTGAACTTGCCTCATTCAGGGAATGAGTGTTGTAACCTTATTATTTAATGAATGGATTAATGATATGGAAAGTTATCTTTATGCTTTGATGTAATTCATCTTATTGGATGTATGTGTTTAAGTTATTGAGTAAATGAATGTCTTGGATTAAGTTCATGTTTTTTGTTGAGGTTCTATATAACCTCTGTCTCGTAACCTTAGAGGTTGTTGGCATGTGTTAGTGAGCTTTCTTATTAATTGTTCTTAAAAAAAAAAAAAATAGCTTGTTTAAGTAGTTGTTTGCAACTTCCTCTAGGGTTACGTGGCAGGGCGTTACACCTCGTCTCAGTATTCTTGGTGTTCAACAATTGGTATTAGAGCTTGGTTCATTGGAAGGAGCTTAAATGCTTTGGGAAGATCTTGGAGGTTGAACACATGGCTAATATAAAATTTCCTACTCCAAAAGAGATTCCAACAATTGGAATCATAGAAGAAGATTGCATGCCTGACAAATATGGAGAACTCAAAGAATCCCTTGAAGATCTTGAAAATACTAAAGATGAAAATAGAGATCTGAAAGAAAATATCAAAGAAGAAAATGAATGCATCAAAAAATTGAGAGAGAAAATCAATAACTTCAGAGAAAGGAATAAGGAATTTAGTGAGCAATTAAATCAAGCAAGTGAATTCATCAATGGTCTGAAAATGCAAGTTGAAGAAAAGAAAAGAATTGAGGAATGTTTGGATGAAATGGTTGAAATAAAATTTGAGGAGTGTACAAGGCTTGAACAAGAAGTTGTGAATCTAAAATTAGTTCTTGAGAATGAAAGGATTCATGAAGAAAAATTCAATATGAGTCCTACAAAGTTTGATGAGATGATTGCAAATTAGAAAGGTTCTAAAAATAAAGGTGGATTGGGATTTGAGATAGGAGAAATTTCAAAATCAGATCAAACATCAAATACTAAAAATAATATTGAAGACAAGAAGGACAGTGGAAAGAAGATTCAGAATAAAAGAAGACCACTAGTTAGACAACCAAATACACAAAGCTACCCATATTTTAATGGTACTTGTTTTTCGTGCAATAAATTTGGACATAAGGAAATAAAATATAGAAGCAAAATGAATCACAATGTCCCATCCTTTATTGGTCAATGCTTTATATGCAAAATATTTAGTCATAAAGCTAGTGAATGCAGATGTTAAATGATGAATGACTATAACAATGGTAGAATGATTCAATGTTTAAAAGGCTACTATTATGCATGCTATGGATTTGGGCATATAGCTAATCAATGTAGATATAGAATGAATGGAATGAATACTTTTTAGAAGAATGTCACATGTTACAATTACAATAGGCCTTGACACATTGCTAGGTTTTGAAGAAGCAGGAATACAAGGAATGATAATCTAGTAAAGAGGAATGAACTAGTTAAAAAGATTGACCCTAAAGAGACAAAGAAGGAAATGGAAAATATTTGGAAAACAAAGGAAGAGAAAAAATTCAAGGAAGAATTTGTACTATCCTCTGATGTAGATGTTTCCTCTAGAAACTAAGTCAAGATCTCTAGCTTAGGGGGAGCTTTAATGGAATTTTTTTGTCCCCTACCAGAGAAGAGTTGCTGATGTCTCAACACAATGATATATGATTTAGATCAACATGCTTGATCTATTTGTGAATACTACATAAGAAAATATGATGTTGTCAAAGTTTGTAGAGCTTCAAAAGTTGACTATGCATACAGATAAAGTGTTTCCAACTTAATTGTTTGAAGCATTTAATGCAAAATTAGGGAAACTAGAAGGAGTAAAAGTGATTTCACTAAGGAAAATTCATTTCAAAAAGGAATTCAAGAAGGACTATAGCAGCAAGAAAATAATTCAAAGCGTTCAAAATGAATTGAGATTCATTGCGTCAAAACCCTAGCTTAGTGAGCAAAGGAAAAGGTATTTAAAAATCCTGTTTACACTAGTTGTCCTTCTTTGAAAAGTCGTTTGAATCTATTTTGCAATGGCTACACCAAGGGTTATCAAGGTAATAGAAAAACCATAATCAAAATTTAAGATATCAAAATCTATATTCATGGAAAAATGGAAGAACATCTTCACAGTAATTTGGGAGACTTATGACCAAATGACTTACTAGAGATGATTTCACCCTAAAACTATAATATAAAAACCTAGTTACATTGAACAAACTAGATATATGTGAATGGTTTCCAAAAAAATTCTATGAGGAGAATTAGGTTAGAATGGAACTTAGTAGAGTTCATGATTAGTTTGTTTGGATTGATATGCTTGGTATGATAAATAAGGAAGTGATAAGAGAGGTTACTGGTCTATACTCCACTTGACTCGTTACTATTCTAAAATCTATCAAAAATGAAGTGGTTATGGAACTTACTGGTGCTACTTATGACAAGAGATCCCTAGCCATCAATACTATCAGAAATCTTATTATCAAGTTTTTTGTAATGCTTATTGGATAAAATATATATTTTACCAATAGGGAAAATTCATTGTTTTCCAGTGTAATTAATTTGGCATATAAAATGGTTGAAAAGGGTGCAGATTATGATCTTTGTGAGTTTCTGAGGAAAAAATTAATAGAGAACCTAAAGAAAGAAAAGGAGAAGAAGTATGCATTTAAATATAGAACTTTGGTTACGTTTTTTTTATTTTATCTCTTCAAGGAGCTTCCCAAAACATGAAGTGTAACTTGGTTCAAAGGAAGACTAGTTTCCCACCAAATTGTAGATTTCATGAGAAGCCTTGGATAATTTAAAGCAAAGGATGAGTCTCTTGTTGCTTTCTTTGTAGTATTTCAAAAGAGGATGTATGAGAGAAAGAATTCTAAAAAAATGGTTGAAAAATATTAGAATGAAATCACTTTCCTAGTGTTAATAGATGAGTGTATGATGGAAGTAGTGGAACCGAGGATAGTGTGGATTCTTGCATTGGGATATGAGATTAATGAACATGAAATTATTGGTTATGATGATATTTTGTTGAAGAGTCCCAAAGACACCACAAAATAAAGATGTTGCACATATGAGGAGAAATCCATGGAGGTGCACATGGAACAGAGGAAACTGTAGATAAAAAAAAGGTTGATAAAATGGTTGACCAATATGCAAAGGAAATGGGTATTCCAAAAGAGCAAGTACAATATATTGAACAAGACAATTAAGAAGGGGGGGTGAATCAATTGTCACAATATTAACCTTTAAAAACTTCCACAAAATATTACATCTATTACCATTCACAAATCCTTTACTCTACTAGTGTGATTAATCATTAAGTAAAAAAGTAGAAACTGAAAGAAGAAAAACCAAACACACAATAACACCAAATTTACAGGGAAAACCAAATGAGGGAAAAACCATGGTGAGGATTAGCTCACAATATAAGGAATATCAAAACCAAATACAAAGGCTCACTGCTAGAAAGGATCACTGCCAAAAGAGGACTTATTGTCTGGAACATGACTCACTGTCCAAAAAGGGTTAACCACCTAGAAAGCTCACTATTAGAAAATTATAGTGAAGATAGAAGAGATTTGTTATAGAGATTTAAAAAATCTCAATGTAATAGAGATTCCCATCACAGTTCACTCACACAATTGTAAACAAGCTTGAATGATAGAGTACACCTTCAGCTGACTGCCTCCAAAAACTCACCACTTGAATTTTGCACTGATTTGCTCAAACTCACATTACACACACACTATTTCACATCTATATAACATTTATCTTTCTCTTCCATCTTTCACAAACATATCAACCCATATTTATACTATCTTCAACCTTGAAGCTCATCCAAGGTCGGCCACACACCATTTCTATTTACAAATTCAAATTAGGTCAATGAAAAAAAATTCTATGGTGGAATTAGAATTAGACAGACCCAAAAACACATTAAATGAATACCTAAATAAGTTTGAAGATGCCTCAAAACACTTCCATAAACTTCTTCAGTAGTGTTTAACACAAGGTCGGCCAATACTAGTGTAAAACACATAAATCAATTAAGCACATGTTACATTAACATGATCCAATCTTCTAGATAACAAATTTCACTTGAACATGACCTCATCAAATTATTCTGAGAACTACAAGTCATAAACCCAAACAAGAAGAAATCCATAGCAACTACATTTCTCCTGAACCTTAGCCAAATACATAGAAAAGCATAGTTCACAACTGGTGAAGATAACTCACACTATAAAAGAATATACGAACCAAAAATTTGTATATAGAAACTTCAAACAACCATGAAAAATACCTCAGATCCTCACTAGCATAGAAGAAAATCCTGAAGAAAAACCCAGAGAAAACACTAAATACCTACAACTTTTCTTTATTATAATTTGCTCAATATCCTCAACGTATACAACCAATAACCAACATTCATGACATAAATGACAATAGAAACTAGTTGACAACTAGTTAACTAGTTGACATCAATTACAATACCTTCATACTTGCAAAAATCTCCCCCTTTTTCATTGATGGAAACACATGATGTGAAAAACCATCAAATACAACATAGTAGCTCTGACCCATCAAACTCTTGACTTCTTTTTTCCTTTTTTCCTTTTCACATGATAATTTCTCCCCCTTTGACATCAATGTAAAAGGAAGTTAACATTTTTTTCCTCCTTTAACATTACTAGTGTTGAATACTCCCCCTTAGGAGTAAACCCAAACAACTACACAATGACAACATAAGATACTACTTGCTCCCCCTAAGAGGTAGCCACCAAAAATTAGTTCAAAAGAAAGATAGATTCACCAGACTGATGCAACTCCATATGCATCTAGTTCAAGAAAGGAAGGTCAATAACCCCTAACTTCTCCCGGAGATACACAAAATTATCTTTAGGAAAATCCTTAGTAAATATGTCAACAATCTGATCCTTTGTAGGTACATACTCAATATTTACTTCATTCAATAAAACCTTCTTTCTCAAATAGTTATACCTTATTGATATATTCTTTGTCCTTGAGTGCATGAGTGGATTCTTTCAAATGTTAATTATACTTGTATTATCATAGAAAATAGACATGGGCTCATCATACATTACTCTGATATCCTTCAATGTCTATCTCATCCAAAAAAGGGTGAAAGCACAAAGTTGAGTCCATGAAACGTGGAAGTTTTTGCCTTAGACAAAAAAATAAATCGACATTGCAAAAACAGGATCCCGATTTTCATAAACGAGATCCCAATTTTTAAAAAATGGGATCTCGTTTAGCTTTAGGATCCCGAGCCTAAATTCCAAACGGGATCCCATTTGTAAGAGGATCTCAAAAATTGATAGATGCAAAATGGGATCCCGAATATTACAGAACAAGATCCCAATTTGTAAAAAAATGGGATCCCATTTTATAAAAATCGAGATCCCATTTAAAGATAGTATTTAAAAAAAAAAAAAAAAAAAAATCAGTTCATTTAGCATGGGATCTTGAATTTGCCAGGACAACAACGACTTTGTAATGACCTCTAGGTGCGCCTCCACTCTTAATTTTTTGGTTTTTTTCATGTTTTTTTGAAATTTTTAATTCATTAATGTGTTGTAGCATGGTTTTTTTCAATTTATTTACCGTTTTATGCATTTTATTTCCTTGCAATAGTAGAAATGATGATTTGTAGAAGTAGATAAAAAAATGCAATGAAACCCTGATAAAATTGAATAGAAAGGAAAAATAAACCTTAAATTGTATGTTAAGAACAAAATTTAGCTTTTGAAACCTAAATTGTTCAATCAAACCAAAAAAAATTGCATTTGAAAACCCTAAATTGAAATGAAATAAAAAAAATTGCATTTGAATTTAACACTATTTTCCTTTTCAAACCCTAAGTTCAAATTAAAACAAAAAAAAGGATATGAAAACCTTAGTTTGAAATCAAACAAAAAAATTTCATTAAAAACCCTAACTGCTTAGATTGAAACCCTATATTGAATTCAAACAAAAAAAATTGCTAAAACCCTAAATTGAAATCAAAGAAATCATTTTGCATTTGAAAACCCTGATTTCGAGCTCAAGAATATTTTATAATGGAAAAAATTTATTTGTATTGCTTAAATGTTTTAAATTTCATTTGCATTGTATGGAGAAAACAATTTGTTAAACTTTACTTTCAATGTTAAATTATAATTAGATTAGAAAACAATATGTTGAAGAATAATTGCAATTCATTAATTATCATTGTTTGTTTGCAAATTTAGTTAACAAATTCCTAAATCCAAGTGAACAATCTATTTCCAATTTTCACTTAATTACATAATATTTGCATTCATTTCTATTTTATGTTTTGATCTATCTTAGTCATGCCTTGTTTCCATTTCTTGTCAATTAATTGTTCATTAGGCTTCTAGTTTTAGTCTAAAATCTCAATTTGCACTAGTCATCTAGACACTAAAAGAATGTAAATATTTTTATTTTCTTTCTTTTAGGTTCTTTCAATTCAAAACAATCCAAAATAAACTAAGATTCAACAATAACTAATTTTATTATACATTTTATGTCATTAAATTCATTTAAGTGGGAAATATTAATGAGAAAAATGTTAAATAAAATAATCTTATATTCAATTAATAAAATATCAAGTTGAAATATACATCAAACTCAATCTAAATAATACATTATTATGTGTTTCTATTACAGAAATATTCAATCTATTCATAAAATCAAAAATATTCATAAACTAGTCAATCTATTACCCTAAACCGTAAATCGATGTTTTAAGGGGTCAGGTAATATGACATTTCTTAAGGGGATCAAATAAGTTTAGAGAATTTGGTGAAGTTTCCCAAGCAAACCAAATTTAACAATTTAATAAGATCATGGAAGATTACAATATGAATGAGATATCATGATCTAGGTTGGTTAGTCGAAACAAAAGCTATCTCAATCAAGTGTTCCACAAGAAATTATTGTTCACTAACTTGCAAGTCTGGATTATTCCAAGGGCCACCCAAACTTCACCCTAAGTTCCCTAAACCCTAAACACTAAAGCATTCATTTTATCCTAGGACCTTAAAATGAAATTCGGTTGCCTTAGGCAACTCCACAAAATTGTATTCCCTTAAGCCATGTCATTTTTTCATGGGACCTTACTACATAGATCCCCATAAGCCATCCTATTGCCCTAAACCCTAAACTCTAAAATCTAAACCGTAAACCCTAAATCCATCATTTTTTCCTAGGCCCTTAATGAAATTTGGTTTCCTTGGGCAACTTAACCAAATTTTATTCACTTGATCCATGCCATTTTGTCCTAGGACATTAGTAGACATAGATCTCCTTAAGTCATCCTATCACCTTAAACCATAAAATGATGTCTTAAGGGGATCAAATAAGTTCTAAAAATTTGGTGAAATTGCCCAAGGCAACCAAATTTAACAATTTAATAAGATCATGCAAGATTATAATATGAATGAGATTTCATGATCTAGGTTGGTTAGTTGAAACAAGAGCTATCTCAATCAACTATTCCATAAGAAAATATTGTTCACTAACATGCAAGAACATTATTCCAAGGGCCACCCAAACTTCACCTTAAGTTCCTTAAACCCTAAACCCTGAACTCTAAAATCTAAACTCTAAACACTAAAGCATTCATTTTATCTTAGGACCTTAAAATGAAATTTGGTTGCCTTAGGAAACTCCACTGAATTTCATTCCCTTAAGCCATTCCATTTTGTCCTAGGACCTTACTACATAGATCCCCTTAAGCCATCCTATTACCATAAACCCCAAACTCTAAACTCTAAACCCTAAACCTTAAAGCCATCATTTTTTCCTAGGCCCTTAATGAAATTTGTTTGCCTTGGGCAACTTCGCCAAATTTTATTCACTTGATCCATGTCATTTTTTCCTAGGACCTCACTAGACATAGATCCCCTTAAGCCATCCTATTACCCTAAACTATAAACCAATTTCTTAAGGGGTCCTAATATGACATTTCTTAAGGGGATCAAATAAGTTGTATTTTTTTGGTGAAGTTGCCCAAGGCAACCAAATTTAACAATTTAATAAGATCGTGCAAGATTATAATATGAATGAGATAAATCATGATCTAGGTTGATTGATTTACAGTTTAGGGTGATAGGCTAGCTTAAGCAGATCTATGTCTAGTAAGGTCCTAGGACAAAATGACATGGCTCAAGTGAATAAAATTTGGTGAAATTTCTTAGGACCTTAATGAAATTTGGTTGCCTTGGGAATCTTCACCAAATTTTATTCACTTAATCCATGTCATTTTGTACTAGGAACTTACTACATAGATCCCCTTAAGCCATACTTTAGGGTGTCTTAAGGGGTCCTAATATGACATTTCTTAAGGGGGGTCAAATAAGTTCTGAAAAATTGGTGAAGTTTCCCAAGGCAACCAAATTTAACAATAATAAGATCATGCAATATTATAATATGATTGAGATTTCATGATCTAGGTTGACTAATTTATGGTTTAGGGTGATAGGATGGCTTAAGGGGATCTATTTCTAGTAAGGTCCTAGGACAAAATGACACGGCTGAAGTGAATAAAATCTGGTGAAGTCACCTCAGACCTTAATGAAATTTGGTTGCCTTGGGAATCTTCACAAAATTTTATTCACTTAATCCATGTCATTTTGTACTAGGACCTTACTACATATATCCCCTTAATCCATCCTATTACCCTAAAACCTAAATCCTAAACTCTAAATTGTAAACCCTAAAGCATTCATAGATTGTCCTATATTAATAGTTAATTGTTTTTTCATTCAAGTAACATGACTTAGACATAAATGAGGCTTACACATTTTATCATTTGTATTCAATTAGGCCATTTATATTGAATAATTAAAGGGTATTTCATAAACATGTATCTTACATTTTGAAATTACAAATCTAATGCAGGTTCACTTATATCTTAGAGATCACATGGATCGATTCAATAATATTCGTAATCCATCTCCACGCCATACATCTCCACTACCTTAACCTCCACCTCCACCTCCACCACTTGAAATCGATGGTGCTCGCTTGCAAGCATGAATCAATGCCAATGTTAGAACCATCCAAGATCAAATCAATATTATCCAAAATGAAGAAGGTATCATACCACCTTTGAGGATGTTTGCATCTAGGATGCAAAATATTGTTGATGTTGTTAGGTATATGGATGGGATCTTAGATGAGCATCGGTGATGGCTAGAGGAGAGGAGAACTTCTGATTCTGAAAGGAAAACACAAAGAAATGAAGAGATGCAGCAAAGAGCCATAACAATTTATAAATTAAGACAATGATAGATTATAGTAATGAATTTGATTCGATGGATACTTTGTGTGATAAATTTATGAATTTGGTTGGATGGATATTTTTAGTGATGTGAATTTATGATTTTGGTTGGATGGATATTGTTAGTGACATGAATTTATGAATTTGGTGGAATATATGAATTTATAATGATGAATTTATAATATTATATATTGTATCACCATCTACTAGATCATCATTTCTCCTATTGGAAAAATGTAATATATATATGCGTTAGACATGAAATGATATTTTTGTGAATGTTTCAAGTTTATTTTTTAGTATGTACATGTATTAAAATTTCATAGTTCGAGATCTTAAATTTTGAAATTTTTATGTATGTACATAGTTTAGTTGAATGATGTATGCATGCAAATTATGCATCATATTTTTTATTTTAAATGTATAGGGTTCATAAGATGCTTAGAATAACAAATCTATATGGGTTAATGGTATAGGGTTCATCTCCTACACTTTAGGTCCTATAGTTAATGGTTTAGGGTTTGTAGGGTTCATGAGATGCTTAGAATAACAAATCTATATGGGTTAATGGTTTAGGGCTCATCTCCTAGGGTTTAGGTCATATGGTTTATGGTTTAAAGTTTGTAGGGTTCATGAGATACTTAGAATAACAAATCTATATGGGTTAATGGTTTAGGGCTCATCTCCTAGGCTTTAGGTCCTATGGTTTAGAGCTCATCTCCTAGGCTTTAGATCCTATATTTACAAATCATGCAAAGTGTTAGAGAAAGCTTAAGAACATAAAAGTCCTCTCGACCTCATGTTCAACAAAAAACAGTAATTTATAAGTTATCTTAAGGGGATGTATTAAGGGGTCCTAATATGACATCTTAAGGGGATCAAAGAAGAGTATAATTAAGTATAAATATTAAGTGATATAAACAAGTATTATACTTTATGGTGAGTCATCATAACAAATGATATAATTAAGTATAATATTTAGGATATGTGCTAATTACGACATGTCTTAATGGATCCTAATACAATGTCTTAAGGATATAATTGATTTAACAATAATTTATACATGATATTTAGTTATTATACAATCAAATATAAAGTTTCAAAGTAGGAAAACATGCACATTTAACAAACAAAATATATAGAATATTGATTTTGATACATAAAAGTACAGAGTATAATTGTGTATGTACATGTATTTGTAATTTGTACAATTTTTTTAATTGTGTAAGTATGTATGTACATATATGTCATCTCAAAACAATGTTTACAAAATTTGGCTATGCCATCTCAAGAACATCTCAAACTTGTGTGTGGAATGTAGTAGGTCTTCACATCACCTGATATCAAAAAGGCACAAGCAATATAAATGAAATAATCCAAACATACATATTTTAATTTATATAAAACTATCTATATTTACAGAACTCAAGTACCTGCATTTAATAGTATTCCACACATGTGTGTAGGTTGAATCCGGGCATCCTCTCCTTTTGGTTTCAAAGAATGAGATCAATGCGACGATGGCTTAGGATACATAAAAGGATAATAAATCAATTTTAACTATTAATATACAAGCACTATCAATATATAATCAAAACATGTATTTAAATATAATTTAACTAATAAATACCTATTTTTACCAAGTACTCCATGTTATCTAGGTTGAATCTACATGCACTCTCCTTTTTCTAATTATGGCTTGAGGATTTATAAAAGGAAAATTTAAATCAATTTCAACTAATAACACACTTGAGAAATATGAAAACATGTATTTTAACTATTTAAAAGGACTTGATATAAAAATAATATTATATTTACGTGTATTTACTTATTCCATTGCACCATCTGCATCCTCTCTTTCTTTCAACACATCTATGATTGTCTCATGGTGTTCCATAGAAATTGTCCATATCACTTTATTTGTAGGTCTTCCATGATATCGATCTAGTTTTATATTTCTTGCCACCACCAAATGTGAATAGTGTATAATCTTTATAAGTGTTTCATAATCTTCGAATGTAGGTAGACCATTCTTCCTTATCAAGTATTTTCATAGCCAATTTCCAACAACTACCATCAATCCTATTCGAAAACATGAAAACCATCATCAAATAAGCTATTAAACTTTTCTTAAGGCCCGATCAAATACTTGTTATCAAAATTTTCTTAAGGGGGTGTCTTAAGGGTATCACCGTACTTGTTGGATAATGATAGCCATAATCATCTTCTCAAGGTGTTATTAACTTATATTTAGTCTCAACATAGTGAGTCAACCAATACTCTATTTCCTCTTGATTACCCTCAAGTGCAACAACAACATACACATGTCCTGCAAATAAAATTAGATTTAATTTAACTTGTGCATATCCTTATAAATAATATAGTATTACAAAATAACTATTAATAAAGTGAAATAAATTGAATTGAATTACCTTCTTGTACAAGGTATGAAACACATTCATAGTCTTGAAATGCAAACACATGATCATTTTCTTCAATAGCTCTTTCATATTGATTGTGTTCTTGTGTAGGTGTCAACGATCTTTGCTCCCACTCTTTAACACATTCTTTATTTTCACATACTTCCCAATCTCTTGAGATACAATACTGACAAAAAAATGCAAGCTCCCTTGTCCAAATAGTCCATGTGCTTGTTGTCAAACTCCTAAATGAATGTCATTTAGTAGATCTACTAATTGTCTCACAGTAAACTCTATGTAAAAGGTTCTCTTCTTCAACCAACCAAAAGAATTGATGAACTATAGAGTAGTCTCTTGAACTGGGTGCAGATAATCTTGTGTTGCACCAATCCACAATCCCATGTGCATCTTTAAATTTTACTGCATCTTCAAATTTTAATTGTTCTCTAGCAAGAATCCTTTAAGAACACGCACCAGCTCCATCATGTTCTCCTTTACCATGCCCAGCTTCAAAAAAACTCCATATATGTTGGACATTAAGTTCCTTGTGAACCATACTTAACCAATAGAGCATTCAATCATTCTTGAACTGCCTCGTACAATTATCTAACCATATGAGGTGTTATGTTGTCTGGATTCCTCTTTCTCTTAAATTTTTATAAAATATATTGAAACATTATTGAACAAACTCTTACGAGTATAATCGGTTGTCACTCAAATAAAAGTGATACTCCCTCAAAAAATTTCTATCATCCTTTGTGCTATCATCTGCACATCTATAAGCAATATGAACAAACATAGCTACTTGCACTGAATTATAATATTGTGATTGAATTTCCTCTTACGGAGCTAGAGTATAATTGTCTACAAAATCAACCACTGAAAGTAAACTACCAATTGGAAATGTGTTTCTACATATGAAAAATTATCCATCAAGCCATCGAGCATGTTGAGAGTGCATGACATATTTTGGTACAATCTTATTCTTAAATTCACTCATGAATGCATGTACACTAACTTTTTTTGTAACTCAGTCACATCGCTTTCCTATTTTTCCATCTTTTAAAGAATAGTCAATATTCTTAAATATTTTAACATCTACTAATTTTTGTCCAAAATCATTATCAACACTTTCATGCATACAAATTCTTAAGAATGAAATATTTCCATAGCTAGTGCATTCTCCAGAAATACAAGAACTTAAATAAAACAATTTACCATTTGATCTTTCACAAAACAAACCTCATATAAATTTCGTTATTGTTTCAGGTGGCATATTAATACCACATTCCTATATAATCATGTTAGTATGAAAAGTACAACGTATATATCGAAAAACATCATAAAAATTATTAAATTGAACATGTGTTTTACAACAACAAGATATTCATTGCTTATTATTTTTTACATACCAGGGTTTACATTTTTCAAAAGACCTTTGACTTATTTTAATATTACCAGGTAATACTAAATCACCACAAAATTTTCTATAAAATTTAGTTTGTGGCGTATCTAATAGGTGTTTTGGATGAGGATCACGAACTTTGGACCCCACTTTAGTTTTAAAACATCTCTAGCATTAGATGATACCCTAGTATTAACATGCCAATATTTTTCAATCAAGGATTTAATTTGAGCATTCACTTTCATGTTAGACCTTAGAAGTCAACCACTAAAACTCCAACATTGGTTAATTGGATCATTTTCTATACTTTCTCTTTTGTTTTCTGCTCTTAGCAATGTTTTAGGATGTATTTGTAGAACTTCACTAATATTACTTACCATTCTTTTATTCAAAGTTTCTTTATTAACTATAGCAGTTTTTATAGCTCTTCTTGCTACATTTTTATCTTTATATCGATTATTTTTCCCAATAGATTGAATGGAACTAGAAATAGTAGACATAACATGTTTTAATGATTCATATTTTCTTCTTGGTTTAACAAAAAATCCTAAATTTTTCATTATTTTCCTCATTTTTATCATTCTCATCAATTGCATCATTAGTTGACATTGAAATGCAAGTTTTTTATGATAAAAGAATTTTTTGTATATTCTATTCACATGTGTTCTTATTTGCCTCCAAGAAATCTTACCAGGAAGACTATCTAAAACATCACTTTCAATTTTAAAAAAAATATTTTCATTTTCATTTTCATCTTCATTTTCATCAACGAAACAATTTTCATTTTCCTATCATCAACAAAATGGTTTTTGTTTTCATTTTCAAAAAAAGAATCGTTCTCATTTTCATTTTCAACAAAAGATTTTTCATTTTCATTTTTCAACAAAAGGATCATTCTCATTTTCATTTTCAACAAAAAAAATCATTTTAATTTTCAACAACACTTAAACAATTTTCATTTTCATTTTCTAATGCATTTTTGACTAATTCAATAAAAAATTCATCTCTTTGAATATTATCAATGTCAACATAATTAAGTCCAACATCTTGTAAAAATTCTATAAACGAATTTCCTATTTCACTAAATTGTGGATTTGAAGATGTACCTAGATTTTTGCCTATTGAAACATTCTCCATAGCATTGAAAAAAGGGATTTGAAGACATACTAGGACTTGTTTGTATAATCATATTATTTTACAAATTTACTTCTTTCAAATTAGCTTCATCTACAACCATGGTCTCCTCAATGTTTTCATCTTCAATAGTACTGGAATTGGATGCTCCACCATCATTCATTGATTTAATTCTCATTCTTTTTTCTCTTTGTCTTTGTTTCTTCTTATCTCTCTTTGCTTGAATTTCTTCAAGAGTCAATGTCTTCCTATCTTTCCTCCTATTATGAGCTTGTGAACCCATGATTATAAAATTCTCAAGCACAAATAAATATCAATAGTGAAATTCTTCAAAAAATTCAATCCAAATTGCACGTTGAAGACCTATAAGGACAAAATTCTTCCACATTTTTTCCTCTAAACAAGTAGAAAACAAACACAATTCCACTTAGAAAAATGTTTACATGATGCCTCCTTTCAAAAATTCAATCCAAATTGCAATTTGAAGACCTATAAAAACAAAATTATTCCTCTTTTCTTCCTCCAAACTAGTAGAAAACTAACACAATTCCACTTCAAAAACTGATTACATGATGCTTCCTTTGAAAAATTCAATCCAAAATGCAAGTTGGACACCTATAAAGACAAAATTTGATAGAAAATATCCCAATATGTTGCACTCGGTCGGACATGTCAAATTACAGACTTCACAATAAAACTTTGCCAGTAATTTAAAAAAATGATAAAAAGAATAGGATCCCATTTCTAAAACGGGATCCTGTTTCCCGATATTAAATGTGGGGACCATTGACAAGGAAACGGGATCCCGTTTATAAAACGGGACCCCGTTGACAAGGAAATGGGGCCTCATTTATAAAATGAGACCTCGTTTCCTTATCAACGGTCCCCACATTTAATATTAGGAAACGAGATCCCGATTTACAAAACAGGATATCGTTTTGTAAGCGGGATCCCATTTCTAAAAATTTAAAACCCCCCTTGCTTTGTGGTCAGGTTTTTGGCTTGGATTCTGGTTTGAGAAAATCTTTGGGATTCTTAACCTAGGCCTTCAAGGTGGTTTGACCTGCAAGTTGAAGGTCCTAACAATGTCCGAGAAAAATAGTTTGTATGGACATATGGTTGACGACTTTTTTTTTGAATTTTTCGATGAAATTAAAACCCATTATAGATGAGACAACACTAGATTCCAAATATGTAATTTTTTTACAATTGGATTATTTTTTCTATTATTCAATTAATTTATGATGAAACAGCTCCACAAACTTGAATTATCAGGGTTTTTTATATTTTAATAACTTTTTATTAACACATTTTTTTCACGAACGGATTGCACAAGAATGTACTTCAGACAATTCTTTTTAATTTAAAAATAATAATAAAATGATGTGTTTAGGTCATCTTATGTGTGATGTACATGAAGATTTTTCAAAACACCAAATATGTCCAGTAAAAACATTAACAAAAAAAAAATATTCAATAAAAAATTACAAAAAAATATCGAAAAACGTGCTTCAATGAGTTACAAATCTTTTCCCAAAAGGATTTAGAAAAATACGATAATTTAGGTCAAAATATGGACGATGTACACATGCATGGTATGGTAAAAAAAAGTTACTTTTAAACAGTGGTTTTTAGAAATGCCTATTTGAACTCAATTTTTACCATTTGGGTATTGAAATAAATTACATATTTGGAAAATAGACTCGGATTACTACATTTTATGATGAGTGACTTTTTTGAAGATTCCATCTCTAAGTGCTTCAAATTTTAAGGTAAAATGTGGTAAATTCTAAAAATCGAGGAAAATACTTCCACTTTTTGGCCAAAAAGTGGACTCAACTTCTTGCCAACACCCAAAACTTGTGTACAACATGATGCTACAACAATATACTCTGCCTTTACAATGGATAAGGAAAATAAATCTTGTTTTTTACTTAACCATGACACAAATTTACAACCAAGAAAGAATGCACCATGACTTGTACTTTTTCTATCATCAACACAACCTACCCAATTTGCATTTGTATAAGCACTTAATGTTAAATCAATATCCCTAGGATACCATAATCCAGAGTACCATTGAAATATCTGAATATCCTCTTAACATGTTTCTTTAGGGTCTTCTTTAAATCTAGCGACAAGACAAACCACATGCACTATATCATGTCTAGTAGCAGTTAAATACAAGATTCCTCCAATCATTGATTTGTATTTTCTCTAATAGGCCTTAGGTGAATCATCATCTTTACTCAATTTGTAGCCAATCACCATAGGAGTGCATACAAATTTGGAACCATCCATCCCAAAATTCTTCAACATTTGTTTTACATACTTTGACTATGAAATAAAAATCCCTTTTTTCTATTTGATTGATTTGTAGCCCAAGAAAGAAATTCTTCTGACCAAACATATACATCTCAAACTCTTTTTGCATTTCTTTAGCAAATATTTTGCACATTGTTTCCTTTCCTCCAAAGATAATATCATCAACATATATATCTACTATTAATATTTTTTCATTTTCAATTTTGAAATACAAATTACTATTTTTCGTACCTTTACTGAAAGCTTGTTGAATCAAATATCTATCCAACCTTGCATACCAAGCTCTAGGAGCTTGCTTCAATCTATATAGAGTCTTCTTTAATCTATAGACCATAGATTGATCTGACAATTGAAATCCTTTTGGTTGTTCCATGTAGACATCTTCCAATTCACCATTCAAAAATATAGACTTTACATTTATATGATAAACTTTAAAATCTCTATCTGCAATAAATACCAGAAAACATTCTAATAGCCTCCATCCTAGCCACCAGAGCAAAAGTCTCCTAAAAAATCTATACCTTCTACTTGTGAGTAACCCTTACACAAGTTTTTCTTTATTTCTGACCACTTCTCCATTCTCATTCATCATGTTTTTGAATACGCATTTTGATCCGATTATGTTATATTTTCCAATCTAGGGACCGGGTATGTGTAGGATCATTATGGGCCAAAATGTGGTGATATGTAAGTGATATGATGGCCCATGTGCTTGACAACTTTTTTTTAACCCAAAATTGATGAAACGAAAAGGGTTTTTAAAGGAGATTCTCATCTTTCCACCAATATAAATTATGCTTTACTTTGAATTTAATAAATAATTATTATTCATTTTCTATTTTAATTATGACTAAAGTCTCGATTGATAGGCTAATTGAAAAACATCTATAGCTTTCAAATGATATCACAATTTTTTAATCTAAAAAATGTGTCACATTCTATGCTTCACATACTCTAGGATTAAAAAAAACCCATTGAATTTCATGAAGTTTTGACCAAGTTAAGGTGGTTAGACACACGAGTTTTTATATTTTTTAAAAGTAATAAAAAATTCATAATTAATTATTTACTTGGAAAAAAATGACAGAAAAATATGCATCACCTTGGGACATCATTTTATATTATAAAAAAATATTATCATTTTATTTTGGTTAGGGTAGTTAAATAGACACCTACTTCTTATTTTTCCCCTGAAATTGAAGTACTACTGCATTGAAATTTTAAATTTTCACCAAATAGATTTTCTTTTTTTAAATAAACCTAGTAGTTTACAAACTACATTCAATTTGCTAGAAATTCTATTCTTACATATTTTTGAAATAATTTATAGATAACTTATTCAAATATTTACGTCAAGTTGCCTAACTCTGATTTTTTTAATTTTCATCGCCACTTGAGGGCCTATTTTTTCCATGATGATCCTGAACATACCCAACCAATTCTCAAGTTTGATTCTTCTCAATCTGCATAAGTTCTTCTTCCATAGATTCCATCCAATTCTCATCTTTACATTCTTCACTCACTATCTTAGGTTCAACTTTAGAAAGTAAACACAAATTTATTTCACCAATAATAACTCTAATTCTTATCAATACTCCTTTCCTTTTGTCTCCAATGATTTAATCTACTGAATGATTCTTTTGCACATATTTAGGTGTCTTTGGGGACACCACCATAGCTTCTTCTTCTTCATTCTACTTCTCCTAATATTCAACAAATCCTTCTATATGTTTTCTACATTTTGGTTCATCTGATACATATACATCAACTTCAATTGAATTCTTCAATGCTTCATCCAATTTGACATGTGTGCTCTCTACAATATTTCTTAGCCTTTTATTGAAATATCTATAAGCTTTGCTTCTAGTAGAGTATCCAAGGAAGATACCCTCCTCACATCGAGCATCAAACTTCCCTAAATTTTCTTCATCCCTTATGATATAAAATTTTCTTCCAAATGCCTTGAAATACTTGATAGTAGGAATTCTTCCACACCATAGCTCATATGGGGTCTTAGTACTGTTAGATTTGGCTTGAACTCGATTGAAAAAATAAATAGAAGTGTTTATAACTTCTCTCTAGTAAGATTTTGGTATACTTTCCTTTATAATCATTGATCTATTAGCTTCTTGAATCGTTTTGTTCTTTCTTTCGACAACTCCATTTTGCTAAGGAGTTCTAGGGGTAGACAATTTCCTCTTTATTTCATGAGCTTCACAAAATATGTTAAACTCATTGGAGATGAATTCAATACCTCTGTCAGACCTCAAACATTTTATTCTCAAATTTGCTTCATTCTCAACTATAGCCTTAAATGACTTGAATTTACACTAGTACAAAAATAGAAATAAATGACTAAAAAAATACTAAAAATTGGTCATGTGATCAGTAGTTTGGTCACGTGACCATTAGTAGTTTATTGCCAGTCATTTATAACACGACCAAATTCATGACTAAACCATTTTTAGTCATTTATTGGTTGTTTTTGGTTGATCAATTTGGTGGTATATTTAGTTGTTAATTTATTCATTGATTGTTGTCAATTGATCATTTATTTAGTCATGGTAGTCATTTATCTAGTCATGATAGTTTCTTATTTATTCATGGTAGTTGTTTATTTAGTTATGGTAGTCATTTATTTAGTCATGGCAGTCATTTATTTTAGTCATTGTAGTCATTTATTTAGTCATTGTAGTCATTTATTTAGTCATTGTAGTTATTTATTTTAGTCATGATAGTCATTTATTTAGTCATGATAGTCATTTATTTAGTTATGGTTTAGTCATTTATTTGGTTTAGTCACTTACAAATCAAATCTAACCTAATTAATCCTCACAAATTTATGCATATAAATTTCAAGTATCATAGATATTCAAATTTTGAGAGAAGCACCATGAAATGAAGACTAAAATGATTCAACAAATATGATTGATTAGACACAAGAGGAACCACAACACAGTATTTATGACTAGAGAAAAAACCAATCTAAAAATTTACTTCATTAAGCCTCATTGGAAAATCAAAACCTCTTACATTCAATGTCTCAGTGACAATTGAGATTTACAATAAAACAACCATTCCTCGCAAGGGGAGACTCTTTGGTAGAAACCAAGGTAAAAATATAATGAAATTTTTTAAAATTCCAAGCATCATAGAGTAGGCATTCATATATTATAATGCTAGTTTTCCATAGCCTCTTCCTCTACCATGACCACCCCTACAAAACAACATAATGGAGAAAATGATGAAATACACTAAAAATGGATGGTACTTCTCTAACAATTTATTTCAATGTTGAAATTTAGGAAAGAGAAAAAAATTGGTGATGGATATGCTATATAAGACACCCATTACACGGGAAATTTTAGATTTGATCACAATATTTGCAAAAATATAAACAATAATGTCCTTACAAAGCCTCTTGAAGATTCTTTTAGAAGCTGTAAGGTCCAAGTGTGTTAGTCACAATTGTTTTGTAGAAAAAATTGTAAGATTGACTCTTTTCAACCTAAATAAGGGTGTCTTCCTTCTATCTCATAATCTTGTAACCAAGAATTTTCACTCTCAGAATCCCCTGCATACAAAAATTTAACCATTTCTAGTGTGACTTGGTGCACTCCTTAGGGGAGCGACTTGCAGACTGTTCCTAAGTTCGTTCCATGACATCCAACTCTAAGAATGGGACAACCAAGTAAGATGTTCGTGAAGAGAAAATTGGCATGCTTTTCATTCCTTTCATGCACAGGGGCGTATGGCACCTTGGTGTCGAATCTGAGTTGGTCCTTGAGCCCTTTCACTACATGCGTGCCCAGAATATTCTAGGTTACACTACAATCCATTCAAAACTGGACCTCGGCTTGGCTCCAGGACACTGTTCTATAAATGTATAAAAATAGATGTATAAATTTAAGAAAAAAATAAATTTAAGAAAAAAATGCATAAAAATAAAAATGAAAATAGATGAATAAATTTTCATTTGGAAAATAAAATCGCTTCTTTCCCCACCACTACTAGCTTCGGCTCCATTTTTTGGAGCTTTCCCTACCGCTACTAGTTTTGGCTCCTCCAAACTCTTCCTCCCTAGTATTCACCTTTCACTTCTCCATTCGGTGAGCTGCAACTAAAAATAGGGTTTCAACTAGGGCTTTTAGAGAATGTTAATCAAAATGAAATTAGGGTGAGATAGGTTTTTTGTTTTTTGCCCGCTAAAACGGATTTTTCAAAATGGAATCGAAAATATTTAATTTTTAAATGATAAATCTCCCACTTTCAATAAATATTATTAAATATATTATAATATTATATTATTATATAATATTAAATATATTATAATATAATATTATATAATAATATACTATAAATATAATATTATATAATATAAATATAAAATTAAAAATCAATATTGCACTTTATTATTTTTTTCTTTTTTACTCCCCAGTCCCTCAGCCCGCATACCCACACAACCACTTCCTATTGCTCTACGGTAGTGCAAAAATATTTTTTAGATCATAAATCTCTTGCTTTCAATAAATATTATTAAATATATTATAATATAATATAAATATTATATTATATTATATAATAATATTTAGTTTCAGTAAAATTTGGAGTTTTTGCAATGGAAAAGTGGTTTAATGGGCATTTTGCAAGAAATGGTAGAAATATTAATGGCTTTGGGCAATCGGATCAGGGTAATCCCTCAAATGGAAGAGGAAATGGTAGAAATATTAATGGATTTGGGCAGTCAGATCAGGGTAATCAGTCAAATGGAAGAATGGGGCAGTCTTGTGCAAAGGCAATAACGCCAAGGATTACGCATCGATTTGTAAGACTTAATTAGAATCCTATCATTCTGGGTAAGCATCTAGACAAGCGTCAGCAACCAATCTTTGATTTATTTGATGATGAGTATGATTAGCTTCAAGCAAGAGGAGGTCCCTTCAATCCAAAAGTTTGTGCTAGATCAAAATAAATTTATTAGAATCATGAATGTTTGGGTCTTTTCAAAGCACTTCTTCAGGAGTAGAGGGTGTTGTCACAGTCAAGGAAGTGTTCTAAGGTATTTCTTGATCAGACATGGCCTATTAAGGGAGGAGGCTGGAAAGGCGAACACAAAATTTTTCCCTAGAAAGGAAGTCAAAATGCAAAAAATAAGGGTTTCATAGTTAATGAAGGATGTTAGGGTGGGCAGAAGAAAGCATTTACAAGGTCAAAAAGGCAGGGTTATCAACAAAAGAGAAGGGGTAGAGGGCACAAGGTTTTTAAAGGAAAATTCAAGGCCAAGAAGAAAGTATTCAAGAGGGTTTGGAGAAGAAAAGAAGTGCAAGAAATTGATCACATTATGCAGAATGATTGCACAAGAGTTGAGGAACCAAATTTTGTGAATAGTGAATCTTCTTCAAAGTGGCAGGGAGCAGTAAAGATTGTTTTTCCAGAGCACATGTTGCAGCCACAAATTGAAGATCTCAGAGATAAAGGAATTATATGTAAGTTTTGGAATCTTGTCCTAGATTTAGAAATTTTAAAGAACTTAATTCTAGATGAATGAGGAGGTCAGTTAAAGTGTTTTATTTAGATCAAAGTAAAGGGATTTTTGCTGTTTTTTTTTCAAACAAATTGTGTAAGGAAGTCATGTTTAAATCAAAATCTTGGACATTTCAAGGGTCAGGTCATTATATGGAAAATTGGACTCTGAATTTTAAACCTCAAGATTTTGTCCCACGCTTCTTTCCTTTTTGGATTCAATTGCATGATTTACCTTTGGAATATAGAGAATTGAATTTGTTAGAAATCATGGAAAATCGGATAAGCATTTTCCTTAAACATGATTTGTCCTTTTTTAATAATCTATCTAATCTAGTAAGGATGAGTGTATTGATTGACTCGACAAAGAATTTTCACAAGCAATTAGAGATAACATCAAAATTTGGAAAACGGCTGCAAGAAGTGGTACACGAGAATCTAGAAAATGCATGTCATATGTTAGGGCAATTAAAGTTTGATTGTAGTAAGAAAAATGAAGTGGGACACCAAGATTTGGTTAAGTGTGATAAGGGATCAACAAGGGTTTTGAAGAAAAATATTTTTCCATACCTAAAGGGTATTTAGCTAGCTTGTAGGGGGGAGACTAAGCAGGTCATTTCCACTCTTTACCAAGTAGTACCTCAAGATATGTTCAATGGGTTGTTTTTAGATAATGAGGGGTCAATAAGGGTTCTAAATCAAAATGGCTCAACATTGTATGGGGGAATAGGGTGGATAAGTAATTGGAAATGGCAAAATGATATAAACGTTAGCAAGTGGAACAATAGGCAAACTGAACAAGTAACAAATGTCAATTTGGGGAACATTTAGTAGATGTTCGTGGCACAAGATATACAATGAAATAATTTTATGGTTTCCATAGGCATAGCCAAGTATTTAGAGGGCTTGGGCAAGAAGCAAATGAGTAATATGCTTAATTTATATTGCCCATCTTTACAGATCTTTGAGGATCAATTGAGTGGTTTAACTTGGAAATTAATGTTCCATTAGTCAGAAGTATTACTCATAGATGGGAAGAAGGAATGTCAAGCAAGTAATAATGGTCAATCAACACATTTGTTAGTAGAATCAGAATTTTTGTGAATACAAAACCTTTCATTAAGAAAGGAAAAAGTTTTTGAAGCTAAATTCGAATACCTGGCAGAGAAGGTTATTTTCTCAGTAGGGTCAGATTTAATTGACAGTATAGCAGAAGAACTAGAAGATGAAGGTGTTTTTGAGGATTACGATTGTGGAAATCATGTGGTGGATTGAAAAAGTAGTGGTGAAGTAAGTTCGGGTTCACAATTTCAAGCTAGTCCTAACCCAGTAGTACAAAATTTAGCTAGTGTTGAGGTTGGTGCAGGATATGATTATTCACAAGAATTATTTGTTGTTCAGACTCCATTCTAGTTGATAGTAAAGAAAACTCCAGGTAAGAGAGGTTGCAAATCAAAATTGGTAAAAGTATAGGAAGAAATAAAAGTTGGAATTCAAAGCACTATTTACGATTCAATGTCAAAAGTGCTTTCTAAATGCCCAATGAGAGCTTGTTGCTCTCCTCGAACAGAATGAAGATCGTATCATGGAATGTCAAGGGCATTAATTCCCTTGAAAAATGTGCTCGCATAAAAAGCCAAGTGGATAGATGTGGTGCTGATATTGTGATTTTGCAGGAGACAAAAACATCATTAGAATTGTATGAAGCTATAATTCAAAAATGACAGTTATGGAGGTCAGTGCAGTCTCCTGCCCAAGGAGCATCATGGGGTTTAGTGATTATGTGGAATCCAAAGGTAGTAAGTGTAGTCTTAGTTAAGAATGAATGCAATTAGCAATTGGTGGTAGTAACAAAGTATGATTTGAATTTTAGTTTGTTTAATGTTTATGGGCCATCATCTTCAATAGATAAGAAAAATCTGTAGGATAGTCTTACTCAAGCAATTTTGAGCTTAGGGGATGAGAAAGTTATTGTGGTAGGGGATTTCAATGCTATTGCATTGATTCAAGAAAAGAAAGGAGGTATTAGTCCTCCCTCCAAAGTGGTAATAGATTTTAGCTGATTCATTAATACAAATGCTTTGGGGGATGTGGTTCCAGTTAAGGGAAACTTTACATCGACTAATAGGAGGAAAGGGTTCCTGCAGATTGCAATAAGGCTGGATAGATACCTCATGTCTTCAAATTGGTTCAGTATGCATCATAATTTTGTATTTGAGATATTTCCTTTTGTAGACTCAGATCTTTACATGGTTTCTCTCATCATGTCTAAAGATTCAACTCGGCAGTTCAAATCTTCCTTTAAATTTGAATGTATGTGGCTGAGGTTTCCAAATTTTTCAAGAGTAGCTTCATCAATGGTGGCTGGCAACTCCTTATGAGTAGGGAACAAAGATGTATCAGTTGAGAAAAAATTTGGCATATATCAAGCAACAACTTGTAAAGTTGAATAAGGAGGTTTTTAAGAATGTCTTTCTTCAAAAGGAGTTCATGCGTAAGCAATTGGAGGAAGTGCATGAAGAAATAATTCAGAATTATCTAGATGAGATTTTGTTTGATAAGAAAAAGAAATTACAAGGTGATTGGGAAGAGCTAAGTGCAAGAGAAGAACTGTATTGGTGCCAAAAGTTGAGGGAGTTGTGGTTAAGGGAGGGTGATCATAACACTAAGTTTTTCCATGCCTCTACATAGATTAAAAGGGCAACTAAAGAAATTCAGTCTATTCAGGAGGATTCAACGAGTAACTTGAGAATGAACGAAGAAGAGATAAGTGGAGAATGTGTCAAATTTTTCTCGAATCTTCTGGCTACACCTCGGGAGAGGGTGGAGAAAAATGACAAGGATGAGATTGAATTGTTGGAAGCAATTCCAAAGCTTGTGTTTGAAAGGGATAACACATTTTTAATGAGACCTTTTTCTTTAGAAGAGGTTAAAATTGTTGTTTTTGCTTTGGCACCGGATAAAGCACTTGGTCCCGATGAGTTTACTGCTCTTTTTTATCAAAAGTGTTGGGATATTTTGTGCTTTGATGCATTATGGGATCTTGAGGAATCTAGGTGAATAGGTGCACTATTAAAACAGTTCAATGTAACAAATATTATGATTTTTACCAAAGTAAAGGATCTGAAAATGTTTGCAGATTTTAGACCGATCTCTTTATGTTATACAATTTATAAGATTTTTACTAAGGTAATTTACTTGAGATTGCAACCTATTATTCCTAGGATAGTTTCACAAGAGCAAGGGGGTTTTGTACCAGGAAGAGAGATTGTTGAAGGAGCCATTGTTGCTCATGAGGTCTTGCATTCAATCTTTGTGGGTAAAGTTCCTTCTATTATGGTCGAATTGGATATGATGAAAGCTTATGATAGAGTAAATTGGGTTTTTTTGAAGAAGGTGCTTGGTAAGTTTGGGATTAGTGCAAAATGGTGAAAATGGATTAGTGCATATCTCTCAAGTGCAAAATTTTCAGTTTTATTGAATGGTTCTCTTGTTGGATTATTCAATGCATCTCAGGGTGTTACATAAGGGGATCCTCTTTCGCCATTTTTATTTATAATAACGGTAGAGGCTTTAAGTCGGTTCATCAATTTGAAGCACTCTCAGGGGCTTTGGAAAGGAATTCAAATTGGTGTTATAGGTTTAAAAGTAACTCATTCTCTTTTTGCAGATGATACTAATTTATTTGGGAAACCTACTATGGAAGAGGTGAAGTAGATCTAGGAAGTATTGGATAAATATGTTTCAGCATCAGGGCAAAAGATAAATGCATCTAAGTCAAAAGTGTATATTCTTAATACAAAGGAAGAGAGTACAAAAAAAAATTCAATAGCCTTGGGTTTCAGGAAGCAGTTTTACCATGTACATATCTAGGGATTCCTCTTTTCATGGGTGCGAACAAGCCATTGTATTGGGTGAAAGTAATAGAAAGGTTGAAGTAAAGAATTTTTCTTTGGAAGGATAGATGGTTATCATTTCCAAGGAGAATTCTTCTGGTAAAATCAGTTCTGTCTTCAATCCCAAGTTATTTGTTAGCAGTACTTAAGGCTCCGCAGTCATTGATTTTAGAAATTGAAAAAGTAATTAGAATTTTTATTTGGAAAGGGAATATGGATCGTCAAAATAAGGTTCCTTTAATATCACTAGATGATATTGCACAAGAAAGATGGCAGGGGGGCTGGAATTCATAAGATAGTTGGTAGGAATATAGTGCTAGGTGCAAAACTGGTTTGGAAAATGTTTGAGAGTCCGCAAACCAAATGGTGTAGCATTATGCAAGCCAAGTATCTAGATACTCGGGATCCTTCAAGAATTATCACTATAGCTAATCCACCAAAAGGGTTAGCTATGTGGAATTTCTTGGTTTCATGCAGACAATTAATTGTGACATATCTTTCTTGGGAGGTCAATAATGGTGAAAGTGTTAAATTTTGGAGTGATTCTTCGAATGGGAATCCTCCTTTGCAAAATAACCTTGATTTTCATCTAGTAATGGAGTGGATGAAACAAGCTTGGGGGCAGAAAATTTTAGACTATATCCAATCAATGGATGGCATTTCAGGGAAAGTGACTTGGAAAATTTTGTTTGATTCCTCTTTGACTGTGCAATAGTGTCTAGGTGTGCAAGGGAAGCTGAAGGAGTGTGAAGAATTTTTATCTGCAAAACCAAATAGGTTGGTATGGGCAACATCCAGCGATGGTAAGTATATAGTCAGCCAAGGCTATAAGGCTCTTTGTTATAAGCCGAGCCAAGTAGGGTATCAGAGGGTATATTCTTTTTGTTGGGACAATGCAGTCTTGCCCAAAGCAGGAAGTTTTGCTTGGTTAGCATTAAGGAAGCGTGTTCTGACAAGTGATCATTTAGAAAAATTGAGAATAGCGGAACCATTTAAGTGTGCATTGTGCAGTAAGGAGGGAGAAGTGGGGTATCATCTGTTCCTTAATTGTAACTTTGCACATCAATCTTGGCAGTGGGTTTTGAATAAACTTAACTATTTAGCTCCTTTGCCAAATTCTTTATGGGACTTGTTCTAGAGTTGGTTGATACTATACAAAACAAGTTTGTTTGCAAGTATTTGGAGAGTGGTGCTGATGCTAGTGATTTGGATTTTATGGTGGGAGCGAAATTTAAGGATTTTTAGGAAAGTTGCATCCTCGATTTTCTCTAGTTTGTGGAAAAATAGAGAAAGCAGTTTCAGAGTCTGTAAATGCAAGTGTTCGAAAATTTAAGGGAACAAATTCAATATTTACAAGTTAGGATGGTTTGATTATGCACAATTGGACAAGTTTTCAGTTACCTTTTCTAGGTAGTTTATTTCAACCATAAGTAGCAAAGATTGATAGGAAACATATCAAATGGAAGGCACTGCAAGAAGGGTTTGTTAAATTGAATTTTGACGAGGCTACGAGAGGTAATCTTGGGGTATCAAGTGTGGGTATTTTCTTGAGAAATACAGAGGGGAAGGTTGTAGTGGTAAAATCAACTCATTTACCTATATAATCAAGTAACATAGCAGAGGAAAAGGTTGTTTTACTAGAGTTGGAAATTGTGTTTGGGATTGGAATAACACATTTGCATATTGAAGGGGACTCGTTGGTAATAGTAAATTCTTGTAAGGTAAAGAGTATTCATAATTGGTGTTTGAAATATGTTCTTGCCAAAGTTTTGGAGTTGCTTTAGAGGTTTCAATCTTATCAAATCATGCATACTTATAGAGAAGGCAATAAATTGGAAGATTTTATAGCTAACATGGGATGCAACAAGCACAAAATATTACTAACACAGGGCAGTAGTAGTATTAAGAACTATCCTCAATTAGAGGAAATTATTAGGCAAGATGTTTTAAATTTAGACTAAGAGGAAGATGAATGCAAAAAGTAGGCTGAGGTGACGTGTCAAGCAACCAGAGCCCTAAAAAAAGAAAGAGAAGTGTCTTGAAGGGAAGATCCGATAGGATGCCATGTGGTGGCGGTCAGAAATTTGTGAGCAGTATCAAAACAAAAGGTGAACAAAAAAAATGGATGCCCAAAAAATTGCCACGCAGAAAGGTCTTGACAAAGGTAATTACGGTGTTGGCCCCATCTGAATAGAATGCAGGCTGAGGTGATGTGTCAAGCAACCAAAGCCTAAAAAAAGTAAAGAGAAGCATCTCAAAGGGAAGCTCTGATTGGATGCCACGTGGCAATGGTAAAAAAAACAAAAGGTGACCAAAAATAATGGATGTTGAACAATTGCCACATGGAAAGCTCCTGACAAAGGTAACTGGGGTGTGGGCCCCATCTGAACAGAAAGCAATTCGAGGTGACGTGTCAAGCAACCAAAGCCCGAAAAAAGGAAAGAGAAGCATCTCGAAGGGAAGCTCCATTTGGATGCCACGTGGCGGTGGCTGGAAAAGTTGCGAAGTCATGAAAGTAAGAAAGACAGTGAAGGAAAAAAGCGGAATTGCGACTGGTTTAACACCTGCTCTAAATTGTAAGATAAAGTGCTTTGACATCAAATAGAGGAAGGTAGTTGAATTGAAGATGTAGGTGCAAAGGAGGCTTTTGTGGGCTTACGAATGGGAAGGCAATACAAGTATACTTTCAGATTGCCATAATAGTATGGCATGAACATCTTGATTTTTTGCAAGGAACACACAATCAAGGGTTTTTTGTTGGGCTTGTAGTCATTTGCATCGAATCTGGTTGGCGGGATCTAGGCATGGCAAGTTGGTCATGGCTACGAGGAGTATTTTTCCTTGTTTTTTGCATATGAAGGAAAGGGAAATCGCATAGTGTTGGGTCACGGAAGGTGATCAACTGTTTGTATGGGTTTTTTTATTTTTTTGATTTTAAAGTCTCAATGAGTGGTAAATATAGAAGGGGATTACATTTGGCTTAATTTTGAGCGCTTTCATGTTGTAAAACTATGAAATAGGTATCTGATATGGGTTGTATTTAGGTCTGTGTAGTGGGACGCGACTAAAAGTTTATTTCAAAAGTGGCTATAACTAGAGGTTTTCTTCCTAATTCTTTCCTCCCGGTATTCTACTCGAATCAGGTTTTGTATTATTATATATTAGAATTATATATTAGTATATTATAATGGCAATGCCATTTTTTCTTAATATATATATATATATTATATAATATAATATTATAATATTATAATATTATAATATTATATTATATTATATTCTATTATATTCTATTATATTATATTATATTATATTATAATATAAATATAAAATTACAAATCAATACTGCACTTTATTATTTTTTTCTTTTTTCCTCTCCATTCCATCACCCCACATACCCACGCAACCACTTTCTAGTGCTCTATGGTAATGTGGGAACTTTAATATTTTTATCTCCTTCCCAACCCACTCCCTCAATTCAAAATATATATTTTTAATTATCCACTTTAATATGATATTGTCTAATTTTTATTTGTGTGACTAATTATTTAGTTGTTTTTTTACCTAATGATCAAATTAGTCATTTGTAGTTGTGTTGCAAAAAATGAGTAGAATTTAGTCATCTTTAGTTTTTGTGACTAAAATTTCTAGTCACGTAGTCATTTTTTTGTCAAATTCTACTAATGTTATCTAATGAATCAGATTTCTCTCTAAGAAAAGTAATTGATGTATATCTAGAGTAATCATCAATCAGAAGCATAAAATACCTATCACCTTGTAGACTTCACACTCTTGTAGGACCACAAAGATATGTATGAATCAAATATAGTAATTCGGTAGTAGATTGTTCCTTCAAACTAAAGCAATTTCTAGCTTTCTTTCCAAACTAACAATCCTTGCAAATAGTATTAATAGGTTTTCTAATTCTTGATAAATCTCTTACAACTTGCACAACACTGATTCTTGCCATATTATCAAAGTTCATATGACACATCCTCAGGTGCCATAACCAACTATCATTAATTTGGGACATAAAATGATGTCCATCAGCACCCTTAAGTTGATAAATATTTTCTTCAGATTTCTTACTAGTAGTAATCATTGTTCTGGATCCTTTCTTGATTTCACATCTCTCATCCTCAAATACATGATTATATCCTTTACTACACATCTATCTAAAACATAAAATATTATACCTTAAGACCTTAATATAGTAGACATCATCAGTATTATGCTTTCCATCAAAACTAACTGAACCTATCCAAAAATCTTAGGACCAGTATCATCTCCAACTTAATTAAGCCTCCATCACATTTTTCAAGTTTAACAAACTTACTCTTATCACTAGTCATGTGATGTGAACAACCACTATCAACAACCCAGTGATTATTTTCCTATTTAGCATGAAGAGAAGAGATTATATTATCTTCAACTTTCTTCAAAGAACTCTCCTTCACTTGTCTTAAAGTATTAGCAGGAGCGTGATCCCACAATGCTTGTTTACAATTTCTGGGAGATTTTGATTTTTGCTGAAATCACATGTTTTTAGAAAATATAATGATTTAATCCTTAAAAATTTCCATATGAAGGATTCCAATTGAAGAGGGTTTGATCAAACCACCTTAGATCAAACCCCCTTGGATAGAACCCCACTAGTTTTAAACCATACCTATAACGAAGTCTCCTTTACACCTATCAAAATGCTGATAAAAAACCACTTTCGATTTACCTTTTGAGGGATCAAATGAACTCATTTTTTTTATTTTTTTTTGTAAGTATGTAGTCCTTATTATAAGCTTCCCAAAAAGTATAATTTTAAATAAATTTAATTTAATTATTATATTTATTTTTTATTTCTTGTGAATGAATGTTTTTCATCGAAAATCAAGCTCTTTGTTCTGCACATGTGGAAAAATAGCAGAATATCAAAAAAAAAATTGAAAAATATTAGTGAACTAGATATTGAAATCCTTGATCAAATTAAAAAAAATGAATTTTGATACATACAAAAAATGTTATGTTTTATACAGTCCGCCTATGTCTGAATTGTAATTGGTTGGACTTTGAAACTTGATTAAGGAAAAAATATTCAACAAAACACTATGAAACCAAATGAAAGAATTAGATATTGTAGTTATAAATCTAAATTCGAAAAAATTAGAATTTTATCCTTCATAGAAAAATAGTTATGTTGTATACGGTGAGCTCACTCCTTAAAAATGGTGTTTACTGAAAAAAAATAGTTTTCAAAGGAGATGGAAAAAGAAATGAAATTTGATTCCAAAAATTTTGAAAAAAATATTTATAAAATATACAGGTAAAATGTCACAAATCACTAGTTTACATCATCTTCAAATTCCTCACATTTTAGCCACTATAAGTGCCCAAAAGTGAAGATTTGGTTAGAAAAAATCAGTTCAATGTCTAGTTTGGCCAAAAATTATAAACCAGTATTGTGGGATCACCCAGGAGTAGATTCATCTTTTATATTTGAACAAGCATTCATTATCATAAAAAATACCAGCATCTTCATTCACATAATATGCTCTTTTGATCATCTTTCCTTCATTATCTTTACCTTCTCTTTGTTTATTCTTCTTAGCTCTTTTCGGACATCTCCAAGCATAGTGACAAATTCCTCCAGAACTAAAACATTTAAAAGGTAACATACCTTGATAATTACTAGAGCCCTTTTTCATTCTTCTTACAATGTTAGCTTGCACTTCGTTGAAGTTCTCTTCATCTGGATCTTTAGCTCTTGTAGTCCTGAAAGTAGTTTCTATCTTGGATCCATTTCTCAAGCTAGGATTTCTCTTTTCAATGATATTAGAGTACCCAACAACTGATCTTTGGTATAATTTTTATAATTTACAAATTCTTCAATAATATATACCTTCTCACTATATGCATCAAGGAGAGTTTTGAGAACCTTCTTTACTATCCTAGATTCATCCATTTTTGCACCAAGTCCTCACATTCCACCTACCAACTCATCTACTCTTTGTACATAAGATTTAATGTTCTCATCTTCAGACATTCTCAAGATCATGAATTATGCCTCCAAGTTTTGTAACTTTACTTCTCTGACCTATTTGTCTCCTTTATGAATCTTTTTGAATGTCTCCCAGACCTTGTTAATAGTCTTCAAATTTTGGACTTAAATTTATTCAAAATGTGAAAGAATATTCTTCAGAATAAACTTTACCTTATTGTTTGCTTCATGCACCTTGATCTCATCAGCTGTACTTGGACCATTAGCAGGAGAAATGTATGGCAGTCTTGTAAGCTTTCTCAACATCATATCCATAGTATTCTAGATATCTTTCCATCTTTGTCTTCCAGAAGGCATAGTTAGTCCCATCAAACTTGTGACACTCAATAGTGTTCTTGCTCGCCATCCTAGACCTTTCTTAAGTGGTTAACCTCTCCTCCAAGGAACCAAGATCTGATACCAATTGTTGAACAAGACAACTGAGAGGGGGGGTGAATCCATTTTCACAATATTAACATTTAAAAACTTCCACCAAAGATTAGATCTATTATCATTCATAAATCCTTTACTCTACTAATGTGATTAATCATTAAGTGCAAAAGAAGAAACTGAAAGAAGAAAAACCAAACACACAATAACACTAGACTTACATGGAAAACCAAATGAGGGAAAATAGACAGTGAGGATTAGCTCACAATATAAGAATATCAAAACTAAATACAAAGGATCACTGGAAAAAAGGCTCACTACTAAAACAAGACATACTGTTCGGAACAAGACTCATTATCCAAAAAGAGTTAACCACTCATAAGTTTCACTACCACAAAATTACAAAGAAGATAGAAGAGATTTTTTACAAAGAGAAAAATAATCTCAATGCAATGGATATTTCCACTACAATTCACTCACACTTTCATACACACTTGAAAGATAGAGTACACCTTTAGTGCAGTGCCTCCAAAAACTCGCCACTTGAATTTCACACTAATCTACTCAAAATTGCATCACACAAACACACACACACACAATTTCACATCTATCTTGGTCTATCATCTTTCACAAACATCTCAATGCCTATTTATACTATCTTCAAACTTGAAACTCATCCAAGGTCGGCCACACACAATTTGTATTTAAAAATTCAAATTAGGCCAGCTCCAAAACATTCTATGGTAGATTTAGAATGAGGGTGACCTTAAAACACACTAAATGAGGACCTAAATAATTGCCAACATGCTTCCATAAAATTCTTGAGTAGTGTTTAATACAAGCTTGATCAAGGTATGTGCAGGATCATGATGGGCCAAAAAGTGGCGATTGGAAAAAAATCACGTTCTAGATCGACTCAAAAATGTAGAAATGTCAAGTTGACTTTTCTAGGTTCGGGTGTCACTACATTTAGCTAAACCAAAGCCCAAACCTAGTTTCTACAAATTGGACATCCGATTTTTGGAAACATTATAAATAAAGATAGCCGACTGTTAAAATTTTATTTATCACAGTTTGCACAAGGGTGCACAAGGCAAAGTGAAAATCCGATATTCGCTTCTATAAGATATCCAATTTCAAAGGTAAGTATTTGGTTTTTTAAATGTTGTAATCGATTTTTCAAGTAGATTATATTAATTTTAAGTAATTTTTATGATTTTTTTTTCAAAAGTAGGGTTTTCTATTGATTTTTATTAAAAATTAGAGTTTACAATGAATTTTTATTAAAAATTAATGTTTTTAAATGGATTTTGATTAAAAACTAGTGTTGATGCATTTTTATCAAAAATTAGAGTTTGTTATGGATTTTTGTGAAAAGTAGGGTTTTTTTTGGATTTTTATTAGAAACTAGGGCTTTTTTACAAAAAAATCATTTATATTGTGTAATTTCAATTAGATTAATTAATTTTTAACTTTAATCAGGTATTATGGCTGAGAATGAAAATGCACAGATGCCAAATGCTCCACCACCTCCACAGCCACCAATTGAAGACTTAATTGGTGAAAAATTGGGGCAATTGAGGGGCATTTGTGAAGTTTATAAGACAATCCCTCGATTGAGAGATATGACAAACATATTGAAGGAAATAATTAAAAATATAGAAACCCTCTCCACCCAAAATAATTCCTTTCATTCATGGCGAGAAGACATGAGGGAATATTATGCATGTGGATTGTCTTACGATGATGTGAAAGATCTCCAAATAACCAAATCCCAAATAGCCTCTTTATTCACTAACCCCCACACTGGTTTTCCAGTGAGTGTTAATAAAATAAAACTTTCTATAAAATGGTGCACACATGGGGACATTGTAGCTAACTTTTTGGATCGTTGGTGTATGGTTTTTGATAAACCACCGAACAACAATTATGATATACCATTTTACTTTATTAAAAAAATATATGCTAAGTTTATGTTAGGGCAACATGTCAATTGCTCTGACATTAAACCCTTCTAAGGTGTTGGTGGAGGTATGCCCTAGGATAGGCTAGGGGTAGTTAGAGTAGTCTCATGCCCAAATGTTCCCCTTCCTCTGCCACCTCCAATATATCATCCAGAGATTATCCAGGATGCAGCCACACAGACTATTCAAGCTATTCACTCTTTGAGTGGTCATTTGGTTTCGCACGCTTCTATAGTAGCTCTTAGCTACATTCTAGTGATGTTGACAAAGGCTTGAGTGTTGTTGCATCATCCTCCTCAAGTCCACATATTTTTGTGCCATATACTTGCACTATGTGCCACAAGATATGCTTGGGTCCTCTTGTATAGCCTGTCGAGCATCTCTTGTAAACTTCTGAATATGACCTCCATGATGTGGAAATTATGGATCAGTCACAGGTGAGTGGAGCACACCCTATAGAGTCCTATCCTCCTAGAGAGGGGGGTGTTGGAATAGTGACGCAGGTAAGATTTAAGTTGTAAATTCATAACTTACTTTTTTTTTAGATGAATATTAATAAGAGATAGTATCAAGTACTAATATTTATTTACATGGTCTATTTAATAGTTGATGTCTGAGGAGGAGCTCACACAGGTGACTGATAGCACCCTTAGGGCCATTTCATTTGGCTTTGACACACATAGTATATATTTTCGCACTCACTCATTTACATTTTTTATTATATACTTGCTTGTCATTTGAATTGTCATTAATGAAATTATATAATAACTGAAATTATATAATAACTTATATGTTTATCTTATTTTCTTCTTATAGGAAATACCTAGTGCGAGTGAGGTACAGCCTTGTCAAGACTATGGAGGCACAAATTTAGATAAGGGGAAGGTAATTGAACTCAAATTTGATTGAATTAAGATTTTTAAGATCTTATATTGATTATACATACATCGACATAGATTGGTAGTTTCATATATACTTGTCATTTTTATGTACATGCAATTATGAGCTATACAGATTTGTTGACAAGTGACACACCACATAAAGGAGTAGGTATTGGAAAACATCAAGGAGTAGGTGTTGAAACACCTCAAGGAGGAGGTGTCGAAACACTTGAAAGAGATAAAGAAAAAGATCAACCTAAAGAGGTATGTGTTTATTTTATTTTATGTTTGGTAAATATGTTCCTATTACCAATAATCATATGCTAACTTGGATCAATTTTATGTTTTTGTTCACATATATAGATTGGCATTTCAAAAGCTAGTTTGGTATATTCTAGGACTCCTGGCCCTTTGAAGAGATGTATATTTCAGGTAATATAGATTTCAATTTTAGAGTTTATTTAAAATTCAATTTTTATTGATTTTGATGTTAATTATTCAATTTTAAATTATATAGTATAACCAATCTCAATTGTGGTTTGAATTTTTCTTGTGCAACTACCTTCAGAGCCAACGAGTGCTTCAAAGAGGCTCCATTTTGATGATCCACCAGTAGTTTAGGATGACATAGACATTTTGGCATGTAAATTTTGAATACATATTGAGATGACATATGCCACAATTTGTAAACCTTTGTTTGATTTGGCGCCAATTCCATTTTTATATATGGACATACACTTGATTATTGGATAATTTGATATATAGAAGTTGACAATCAAAATTTAATTTTTTCCTCATGTGCATGATTAAACTCTTTGAAAATTTTATCTTGAGCAATGGTTAAATATCAATGTACAATAGCATAAAAAAGAATGGTTATATTATGTAGTTTATATTTATATCGCTGATTACATTGCATTACACATATTACAAACTCAAATCATTACTTCACATTGCATAACGAACAACTAAATATTCAGACATGAAAAAATTTCAATTTCAATATAGTTTTTACAAAGTCAACCTAAGCAGTTATGCAATTACTTCACATTGCATAACTAAAAACTATGAGCAGTTGTCAATTGCATTTGCTTGTCATGGAATTCTATGAGACCACATTTCTTTGAAGATTTTTTTCAAATAGTCCACTGCCTTGTCTATGCTACCACATTTTTCGTTCATGATAGCGATCACATTAATTTGTAATAAATTAAATGATAGCCTATGGCTATTTAATAAATATACTCATTTGATTTAAATGGATGAGGCTGACCTTCCTTGATATTATTTTGTAATTTATTATTTTCAAGAGAGGTCGACCTCTTTGAAGAGTCACCTTATTTTGTATAAATACAAGGTGATGTTTGTTCATTTCCTTAATCACATTCATTCAACATAATTCACATTCCAAGGAGAAGTTCACACGTGAGCAGCAACGCTTCATCTTGCAGCAGCAAGCCGATTTCAAGGAGAAGCATATTCGATTGTATCTTTGCATCTAGGAGAGGTGCTATTATTCATTGTATCAAATTCAGCCATGAGCTGGGCTTGAGTTGTTGCATTTTCTATAAATACAAGGTGATTTTTGTTCATTTCCTCAATCAAGTTCGTTCAGCATAATTCACATTCTAAGCAGAAGTTCGCACTTGAGCAACAACACTTCGTCTTGCAGCAGTAGGGAAATTTCAAGGAGAAGCATATTCGATTGTATCTTTGCATCTAGGAGAGGTACTATTATTCATTGTATCAAATTCAGCCATGAGTTGTTGTATTTTTCGAGTGCTTTGACTTGTATTATATAATCATTAAAACTGTAACATGGTATAAGAGTGGGTTTGAAAAAGATCATGATTAGATTGGTTATTGCAGTGATACCTCTATTCCCTTTTTTTTTTGTCTATCTCTATCTTAGTCAAGATGGTGAATGGTCTTAAAATTGAGGATAGACTCAAAGGAGCATCAAACTTCACTTCATGGAGATTCAGAATTATGCTCACTTTGTAGGAAAATCAATTGGTTGAGTGTGGAGAGCAAATTTTATGAACCTACGGATGAGGAAGAGAAAGTTCAATGGAGGAAGAAAGATATCAAGGCAAAGAAGATGTTAGTTGATTTTGTGAAGGACCATATTGTTCCTATCATCTCTAAGTTGAATACAATGAGAGAAATGCTTAATACTTTGGAGGAGATGTATGTGATCAACAACACAAGTCATGCTCTAGCCTTGAAGCAACAACTTCATCACGTTAAGATGGTGGAAGGAGAATTTTTCATCACCTACTTCATGAAGATTTCTGAATTGAGAGATCAACTCTCTACCATTGGTCATATTGTTGATGAAAAATATTTGACCATGTTGGCTCTTAATGGTCTTCCTTCATCTTAGGAGTCTTACATTCAAGGAATCAATGTGAGATCAAAACTTCCCAATTTTGATCGGTTGAGGGCTGACTGTATTCAAGAGGATTCAAGGTTGGCTACGAGAGGTATTGGATGAAGCCCTAAAAATGAAGACATTCATGTTCTTTACGCTGAATCCTCAAAGAAGGAAGGCAAAGGAGGAAAGAAAAGATGCTTCAAGAGGAATGGAGATAAAGGGTCAGATGGTGCTCCTACATTCAAGAAGAAGTGGGACCTCTCTCGTGTTCAATGCCTTAGATGTGACAAGTTTGGTCACTATGCAAAGGTTTTCCCTACCAGGCCTAATCAACATGCTTCATTTTCGGATATGATTGAGATCTCTCCCCAAAATGATTCCTTGTGAATTTCTACTCTTTTCATGGGCCTATGTTCAAGCCATGAAGGTCGTGTACTGATATGAGTGCAAGAGCAGTGTTTCGTACTTCCACCCTTCAAAATATTTAAGAGATAAGTATTCTTTGTTTTCATTGTAATTACCCTTCTAGGCTAAAATTCAGCTTGTTGAGCTGTGCAAATCTACATTATTTACCTGGATTATGTGTGACCAAAGTCGATTTCCCTTAAGAGTCCAAAGTGCTAAAAGGAAGGAATCTTTGATGGACTGTTACTCCAAAACTGTGATGCTTATAGACTCTTCAGCTAAGGCCATGGGATCATGTTGGGACCATCTAAAATAACCTCTCTCGGTTTTTGCTATCTCGGAGGCGTTTTCCTGTGGTGATGAGTTTTCAATTGAGGGAAAAGTTGTCAAATGCAAGCAGTGTAAAGTTGCAAAGTGTTGCAACTTTCATTCTCGAACTCGTACGACCAAATAGAATGTTCCAACACATTCAGATGGGTATGTTTACACTAGGGATGGTCCTCTTTTGCACCCAAATATGACGAATCACTCTGAGCTACATTGGGCTGGCGATTTCCCTTAAGAGTCCAAAGTGCTAAAAGGCAGAAATCTTTGATGAACTATTACTCCAAAATTATGATTCTTACAGACTGTTCATCTAAGGCTATGGAATTGTGTTGGGACCATTTACAATAACCTCTCTCAGTTTTTTCTATCTCAGAGGCGTTTTCCCGTGGTGATGAATTTTCAGTTGAGGGAAAAGTTGCTAGATGCAAGTAGTGTAAAGTTACAAAGTGGTGCAACTTTCATTCTTGAACTCGTACGACCAAACAGATTGTTCCAAAACGTCCAAATGGGTACGTTTACGCTAGGTATGGTCCTCTTTTGCACCCAAATATGTCAAATCACTCTGAGCTACATTGGACCGATGATTTCCCTTAAGAGTCCAAACTGCTAAAAGGCAGCAATCTTTGATCGACTATTTCTCATAAACCATGATGCTTACAGATGCTTCGTCTAAGGATATGGGATTGTGTTGGGACCATCTACAATAACCTCTCTTAGTTTTTTCTATCTCGAAGGCGTTTTCCCATGGACATGAGTTTTCAGTTAAGGGAAAAGTTGTCAAATGCAAGTAGTGTAAAGTTGCAAAGTGGTGGAACCTTCATTCTTGAACTCGTACGACCAAAAAGACTATTCCAACATGTTTAGATGCGTATTTTCACACTAGGTATGGTTATTTTTTGCACCCAAATACGCCGAATCACTCTGATCTACATTGGACTAGCAATTTCCCTTAAGAGTCCAAACTGTTAAAAGGCAACAATCTTTGACGGACTATTTTTTGAAAACTGTTATGCTTATAGACTCTTCACCTGAGGATATGGGATCATGTTGGGACCATCTACAATAACCTCCGTCAGTTTTTGCTATCTCGAAGGCATTTTCCTATGGTGATGAGTTTTTAGTTGAGGGAAAAGTTGCCAAATGCAAGCAGTGTAAATTTGCAAAGTGGTACAACTTTCATTCTCAAACTCGTACGACCAAATGGACTATTCAAACACATCCGAACGAGTACATTTAGGCTAGGTATGGTCCTCTTTTGCACCTAAATACGCCAAATCACTCTGAGCTGCATTGGACTGACGATTTCCCTTAAGAGTCAAAAGTGCTAAAAGGCAGCAATCCTTGATGGACTATTTCTCAGAAACCATGATTCTTAAAAACTCTTCATCTCAAAATATGGGATCATTTTGGGACCGTATACAATAACCTCTCTTGGTTTTTTCTATCTCGAAGGCATTTTCCCATGGTGATGAGTTTTTGGTTGAGGGAAAAGTTGCCAAATGCAAGCAGTGTAAAGTTGCAAAGTGTTGCAAATTTCATTCTCTAACTCATACGACCAAACAGACTGTTCCAACACGTCCAAATGGGTACGTTTATGCTAAGGATGGTCCTCTTTCGCACCCAAATACGTCGAATCACTCCGAGCTACATTGGACCGACGATTTCCCTTAAGAGTCCAAAGTGCAAAGATTTCAAATACCCTAAGAAGATTAAAACCTTACAAGAGACAAATTTACTTTTTGATTACTGAAAAATATTAAAAATTCATTGATACCCTTGCCAACTACACTACATAATTTCAAGCATAATCTATATAATGAACTCCTAAAAAGGTTCAAACTCAAGACCTTAGATATTTTTGACCCTTCTAGAGATTTCAAGAACCAAAGGAATGTCCTTGAGACCTCAAAAAATATGTTCAGGCCTAATTTCACCTAGGTAAAATCCGCATTGCTAAATATTGACCCCATAAGTACCACATAACAAATTTTAGTAGGGAATTTTACATAGGAAAATTTAGATGAACACATTTAAAAAATACATAATGCATGAGACACAACTAGAGGTTTCTAGGATCAATTATCAATGAAGGGTGAAATAGTGTCAAATGCACAAATGAGAAGAAAGGATAGACAAAATAAAATAATTAAAATAATATGGTAGGAGTGGATCTAGTTATGGATATGTGTCTCTTGTAGGAACAATTGGAATGTAAATCTGTAGGAGTAGATGAAGATAGGGAAGAAATTAAAACCAACATAGGGGATAACAAAACATCAAACAAGTCTAAAAAAATGAAAAGAAAAGATAATTATGTATGTGGGATCGCATAAACTCACCCACAAGACAAATACTTCTTTAGATACTAACCATGAATATGTAGGTCCAAGAATTCCCCATCGACACTCTTAAGGTGAAAACTACATTGGCCACATCTTTTAGGAATTTGAAGGGGCCTAACCTAGAAGTATTAAAATTTATAGTGTTTTCCTTTCTTTTAAGAAATAAAATTTCACATGAGGAAAATATCCCTATATTTTATTCTCATGAGGTTCCTTTCATGGGTGTATCTTCTAAAACTTTCCTTAATTCAAGGACTATTTAGTAAATAACTCCTCTTCCTTATTCTTCAAGTTTCTATAGTAGTTTTCATACTAATAGTTCAAGGTTGATTGTTACTTTGACCTCTATTACATGAATGAATTCAAATGGATTTCTACCATTTAGGATTCTTATAGGTGACTCTAGCCACCCTAACAACAAAATTCAACTTATCATCCAACCTCTTCTTATTTGAGTCCAAAATTTTTTTTATGATATTCATCATGAATAAATTAGTAGATTCATTTTGTGTATTACCCTATGAATGAAAAGAGGCTAAATTTTAAGGGCTATCATATATTAATATTGTATATCAATGAGGTTATGAGATTTTAAAAATATTGTATTATCAGTAACTATCCTTTATGCTGCTATCGGTTGTGTGGTGGATGAGTTGGCTAACCTGAAAAAAGACTATGGCCCAAGGGTGGTGTTGTTGGAAAATAATTACAAGTAGATGCGTAAGGACTTGGATACACTCATTAATCTTAGCAAGGAAAATTTGGAAGGCTCGGATGAAGGTCTGGTTTTCCTTAATGAGAAGGAAAAAGAATGGATGGACAAAGGTATTTTTGATGATCAAATGACTAAGGAGAAGGGGGAGAGTGCACACAAGGAAACATAGAACATGGATTTGGGTGTTGGGCCAAGTGTGTGTACTCAGAGTAAAACTAAGAAATGCAATATGGACCATATGCAAGATGTGCAAGTCATCATGGAAATGCATGATAGGCTAGCGTTGGAGGACCTTGAAGTGAAAAGAATGCTCAAAGAACTTATCTAATGGTCATTTACTATTTTGTTTTTTCTTTTATTTTCTACTATTAGTTTTTATCGATGGGTTGCTGATGTCTTGGTAATCAGATCCTTTTTTTGTTTTCTTGGGTGGGCATCCCACTATTTTATTTTTTGCTGCCACTATCCCTTTTTGTTCAGGGTTTTAGGAACCCTTCAAAACCTATTTATTATTAAGCAAAAACTATCATTTATGGTGCAGCTAAATTTGTGATGCGATTATTTTGTAGAAATTCAATCACAACGTTTGATGTACAATTTATTATGGGAATTTCCTCCACCCATTTTGTAAAATAGTTAGTGGCTACTAAAAAATATGTGTAGCTATTGTTGGATCATTCAGAAAAATCCTAGATATAATTAATACCCCATTTGTGGAATAGCACCTCAATTGGTATACCTGTGATGGGGAGTGTACTTAAAAATTTCATCTTACTAGAAAACATTTTGCAATAAACACAACCTTTAACAAATTTCATAACTAAAACATAGAAAAAGTAAAACCCTAAGAATTGACCCTAGGGTTTCGGAACTTTTCCAAATGTGTTCACTAAAGGGTTTGAGGTAGTGGGGGTTTGGTGGATTCATAAAAGATATCTAGGGCTGATTTACAACCTTAACCAAACTTAGAATCAATTTAGCATTTCAATGCAATGATAGAACTAGGCTAATGATGCAAAAAAATATTCTATTGCAAGAACAACAAATCTAGAAAGTCACAAGAAAATTTGGACATCAGAAATAGAATAAGCAAGACACTATGCACCTGTGGTTGAAATTTGAGCCTGATTTTGGAGGAAATTATTTTTGAGAGTGACTATGTCCTTGTTGAAAATATTTAGATCTATTTTTGCAATCCTCTAGAGCTAGATTAGAGCCTTAATTTCCCACTTTTTTCACTATTAGATATTTGTTGATTGTCAAGATAAGTGAATTTACGTATGTTGTCAAGATGTAGGGTTTGAATGCAAAAATGAAAAATTGACCTTAAAACTGAAACCTACACATACAAAGAGAGAGGAAGGCTTGTGCCATATAGGGTATTTCCTTAGTCAAACCCTATGTTAGTTTTTCCATTTACACAATGGAAATGTCAATGAAAGGAAACATCTCATTTTGGGGGATAAGGTTAAGTGATAAAATGAATGATAAATCAATAATAGAATACAACTCACCACTCATCAATGGATTCCTTGAAGACTAAAGTCATGCACATCTCATAAAGGCATGATTATTTCCTGCTCAATTTGATTGAAGAACTACAAGGGTTAAATCTCACAAACACAATGATAACATAAACATGAAAAAATCACATACAATATGACATGATTCTTTAATATCGATTTGCTGCAATAAATTTTCTTTCGACTACTCTTGACTTTCTTGATAATTCTCTTAACAACAATTCTTCCTAGTTAGTTTTCAAATGGTGAAATGTCTAGGTATTTATATGCAGGTGATCCCACAATAGTGGTTTACAATTTTTGGCCAAACTAGACACTAAAATTATTATTTTTAACTAAATCTTCATATTCAGGAACCTATAGCGGCTAAACCGTGAGGAATTTGAAGATGATGCAAACTAGAGTCTTATCACATTTTTTCTGTAGATTCTAAAAATATTTTTTTCAAAATTTTTGGAATAAGATTGCACTTCTTTTTCCATCTCCCATGAAAACTGGTTTTTTTCAGAAAACAACATTGTTAAAAAGTGACGCTTACCGTATACAACATAACTTTTTTTTATGAAGGATAAAATTCTATTTTTTTCAAATTTAGATTTGTAACTACGATATCTAGCACTTTCATTTGGTCTCATAGTTTTTTATTCAATATTTTTTCCTTAATAGAGTTTCAAAGTCAAACCAATTGCAATTCAGACATAGGCAGACTGTATACAACATAAATTTTTCTATATTTATCGAAATTCAATTTTTTTGTTTTAATGGATCAAGGACATCAATACCCAGCACGAACATGTTTTAAAAATTTTATTTTGATAATTTTCTATTTTTCCACATGTCCAAAACAAAGAGCTTGATTTTCGGTGAAAAACCTATGTTTAATAAAACCAAAAAAACACATACATAATAAAACCAAAACATATTAAAATTATATTCATGGGATAGCTCATTTAGAGGACTACCATAATCGTTTGAAATAAATTTTAAATGAATTCATTTGATCCCCCAAAAAGTAAATCAAAAGTGATTTTTTATCAGCATTTTGATAGGTGTAAAGAAGACTCATTTATAGGTATGGTTTAAAACTAGCGAGGTTCTATCCAAGGGGGTTTGATCTAAGGTGGTTTGATCAAACCCTCTTCAATTGGAATCCTTAAAATAAAACTTTTAAAGGCTTAAATCATTATATTTTCTAAAAAAATGTGATTTCAGCAAAAATCAGTTCCTCTTAGAAATTGTAAACCAGCTTTGTGGGATCACCCATCATGCAATTATTCTAATTTCCCACAAATTAATTCTCAATAGTCGACATTGGACACTTGAATTTTAAATAATAAAATTCCACCTCTGAAATATTCAATAATGAAAGAAAACTAGGGGGACTATGTTGCCCAAGGTGACTAGGTCCTAGTCCTAGTTTTTGGGATTTAAGGTGTCGAGGGAAAAATATTAAATGAATGCATTGGTTTTCTACTTGAAAATTGTTGATAAATGTTTAAATGGGCCACATAATGCATAATTTTGGACATTAGGTGTAGAATTAGGTCCAATTAATTAAGCGGGAAAAAAACATAGTGTGAAATTATCAAGGGTGATCATTTACGATACTATAGTAAAATCCGTAAATAATATGTGCCAAAAATATTTGAATCTCATTATATTATGATTAGTAGTTCTTGAAGAGAAAATCCCAACACAAAATCCTTGTTCCAACACGTCCGGATGGGTACATTTACGCTAGGTATGGTCCTCTTTTGCACCTAAATACGTTGAATCACTATGAGCTGCATTTGACTGACGATTTCCCTTAAGAGTCCAAAGTGCTAATGTCAATGAAATGTGGGGGAAAAAAGATTTAAGGTTGGATCAAGATTTTGCAACTCCTAGCTCTTGCATCAAAAAACTCTTACCCAATCAACTTGAATCAATTACATGGGAAATGTAATTCACATGAACTTTTTACATTTTTGTTTTTCGAAAAAGTGGCAAGCCACTGTAATTTATTATATATAAAGTGTCTCTCCCCATGACAATGTTGAACTACACCAATCAACAATAGAATGTGTAGATCACTGAATTTTTCTCCTGAAATATTCAATTGCTCCTTAACTAGAGCTCTCTTTACACATGCACTTGCTCTATCATGCTCCCCTTTCTCATGCCCAGCTTCAAAAAAAATCCAAATATTAGGTACACCCCTCTCTACATGGATTCTACTCAACCAATAAAACATACGAGCATTCTTAAATTGACCTATGTAGTTATTTGACCAAATGAGATGTTGGCCTAGTGCTATATCATGCTCCTGTAAGAACTCAAAAAAAATCTTGAAACAATGCTGGACATACTCGGATGAGTGAGATCTATCATCACTCATATAAAAATGATACTCTTTGATTATCTTTCAATCCTCCTCTGTACTATCAGGTGCATTTGTAAATGTTATGTGGATAAAAATAGCAATCTGAATGGAATTGTAATACTGAGATTGTAACTCGTTTTGTGGTTGCAATGTGTAGTTTTCTAAAAAATCAACCATTGATATAATAGTGCAAATCGGAATAGAGTCCTTACATATCTTGAATTTTTGATCCAACCACTGAGACCATGACTATGCCTTGCATATTTGTAGAAAATATTGTCCTTAAAATCTGAAATAAAATCAGCAACACTACATTCTTTTGTAATAAACTCACATCTAGAACCTTCACCTCGACTCTGCAAAGTATATTTGACTATCTCATATCTCTTTTTCTCAACAATATTCTTTCCAAATTCATGTTTGAAACCCTCATGAAAAATTTCAATATACTTTGACAAGTCACCACATTGTGAAAACTTCACATTTAAACAATCATTTCTATAGAAAAAGGAACCATCATCTCTAGAACATAAAAATAGATCTAGCAAGTCCCTTGATGATTTTGTAAGATGCATTGCACCACACTCCTGTAACATTTCATTAGTATGCAAAGTAGAATGGATATAGCATAATAGTTCATGGTACATTGAAACTCCACATGGTATTTGCAAAAACAAGTATTACAAATCTTAAGAGGCACACAATAAAATGGCTTCAAACCTTCAAAAGTCCTTTGCGAGATTTCCATATTTGGATGTGTTTGAATAAATTTGTTGAACAACATTGTTTGGCTTGATTCCAAGAAATGTTTAGGATGCAGTGTACAGTCTTGACTGCCAATTCTTAACTTTGAAACATCCTTTGCATTGGGTGATACTCTAGAGTTATCATGCCAAAATTGTTGAATTTCCTATTTTACATTATCGGTTAGCTTCTTATGAACACGTGGAAACCTCTCAGAAAAATCCCATGTACCATTTTGAAGAGGATCATCTATTCTTTCTCTTCTTGCAAATTATCTATCCAAAGTTTTACAATTTATGTCAAAATCAATACAAGTTTGTCTCATAAAGTGAGCTTTTTTCAATTGATGTCTTACTAGGGTGGTTGTAATGACTCTCTAAGCAACTCTCTTATCTTTTTCCTTGTTATTTTTTCCAATAGACTTGAGAGCATTAAAAAGATTTTTGACAATAATAGAATTTTTTTAAATCCTCTTGTTCACACAAATCTTCAATTTGGCTAACAAAGGTCTCATCTTTTGCATCTTTAGCAATTGTACAAAAAGATGGCATTGCTCGATCAATGTCTTATCGCTAAAATATTGGTTGAAAATTATTCTAGCCCACAACCGAAAAATTTGTGTTGACCTCTTGCCTTCAAAATTGTTTATAATGTTATCATCAATTTTGACTAACCATTTAGGGGTCCTTGAAGGTCTCGAATTTGGAATATGTCTTTCTTCCACACAAGGTTCTTCATTTCTCATGTAATCTGGTGAAACGTAATTTACACTTGCTTCAATATTATGTTCAACATCTTCATTTCCAAGATTTTCAATATCAATTTGAATAATTTCATTCCCAAGTTCAATATCATGTTCAACATCTTCAATTCAAACATTTTCACCTTGAACATTTTCAGTATCAATTTCAATATCATGTTCAACATCTTCAATTCCAACATTTTCACTTTGAAAATTTTCAATATCAATTTGAACATTTTCACCTTGAACATATTCCATTTCCTATTCACTTGAAAGACCATAGGGATCAAGTTCACCAATATTTAATATACCTTGTCTTTTTTTCCTATAAACTTCTCTATCTCTTTGTCTATATTCATCAATTTGTTCTTTTGTCAGGTTACTGCTGCTCCCCATTATACCTCATAAAAGATGCTAAAAAATCATTCCTTATGACAAATTTGAGTACAAGATACTCCAAAAAGTTTATGTTTGTCTCTTCCTATCTAAAACCGTGCATTTGTCACACACAAAGTGTTGCAAACAGAATGTAGGGTCTATTGGAATCCACAAAAATAGCCCACATGGGGTTTTTCTATGGCCCACAAATCCGATATCTGATATAATCGAATATCTGAGTTGGAAAACATTTCAAAATGTTCTGTAACGGTAAGATTTAAGCTCTACAAATAAAAGTTTCACAAATGAGATATCCGATTCAAATCAGATATATGATTTGTACCCACACAGACCTAAGGGTTAATGGTAGAGACTGGGAAAGTGGGAGATTGAGAGAGAGAGGGGGAGAGAGGGAGAGAGAGAGAGAGAGAGAGAGAGAGAGGGAGGGAGAGAGGGAGAGAAAGGAGGGATAGTGAGAGAAGGAGGAGGAGAGGAGAGGGAGAGAGGGAGAGATGAGAGGAGAGGGAGAGGGGAGAGTGAGAGAGAGAGTGGGAGAGGGAGAGGGAGAGATAGAGGGAGGAGAGAGGAGAGGAGAGGGGAGAGGGGAGAGTGGAGGAGAATTCCAGGGAGAGTGAGAGAGTGGTTTAGAGTTGAGGAAGAGAGGAGAGGAGAGGAGAGAGTGAGAGATAGAGGGAGGAGAGAGGGAGGATAGGGAGAGAGGACAGGAGGGGACAGGAGAGGGAGAGTGGAGAGAGTGGGGAGAGGAGCAAGAGGAGGGAGAGGAGAGGATAGGAAGAGATGGAGAGGAGAGAGGAGAGAGAGGAGAGAGGGAGAGAGAGGGAGAGGAGAGGAGAGGAGATAGGAGAGGAGAGGGAGGGAGACATAGAGGGAGAGAGATAGAGGAAGGGAGAGGGAGGAGAGAGGAAAGATAGGGAGAGAGATGGAGAGGAGAGGGAGAGACTGTAGGAGAGGAGAGGGGAGAGGAGAGGAGTGAGAGGAGAGTGAAGAGAGAGCCAGAGTTGAGGGAGAGAGGGAGGGAGAGGGAGGAGAGGGAGAGGTAGTGGGAGTGAAATTTAGAGAGGAGAGGGAG